>JAIUZE010003478.1:0-136566 GCA_022085475.1 Heliosperma pusillum | reverse complement strand
TCAAAACCTTCTGTCAAAATCACCTTATTCTCTGACATGTACAGCTTCATTCCATCTGCCATCGTCAAAATTTGCCCAAAATAAGTAATCAGATACACAGTTCAACACTTCTGATATACGGAGTAATAGATTACAACACTTCAACGCATATACTGTATTTGTTACATGAATGCATTTTCTAATTCAGTACTGTAATCATGATATTAAATCTGCTCACGACACCACAGCTCGATCTCTTTGTGAGGGTTTAATGATTGCCGCATCCGCAATTTAAGGCAGTATCGATAACACTTATGGGCTTGTGAAGCAACAACGAAGATGGTTTTTCAAGAGGAGGTGAAAGATATAGAGAAGCCTTAGACACTTATGCATTTCCTAATTCGTAATAACTTGCCTTAGAAAAGCCTTAGACACTAATCAAATAAGTGCAAAAAAACTAGGAAGTACCAAGCAATCCTACAAGTTACAACCACAGAAACATGGCACTAGTTTAACATGTAAGTGACCAAGTTAAATCCAGTGTTAGGGATCATTATACTATTTACACCCAGTAACCAAATAACAGAAACGAATTTAGAATTTAATTTTTGGAGCATAATGAAAGAATTAGGATAGAACGGCCAATTTCGAGATCAAGGTTGAAGCTAATATATAAAAACATGACTTGATGACTACCATATATCCCATGAGTGAGCCATGGATGAGAAGGTGAGACCACCCCATATATAGTATCCGTTTGTTTCACTATATGTCTAATGGGCTGCCTTCGAATGAGAGTGTGAGACCGCTTCATATGAAGTTTATATGTTTTCTCAAACAGGTGTATGTAACTATGTATATAATGCAGAAGCAGCAGAAACATATTACGGAGTACTAAAGAGAGCATGAAGTATGAGTTATGAAAAATGTAAGTTTACCTTCCAACGCTTTATTGACATCCAGAAAGATTACCACATTGATATCCCGCCTCATCCCTGATATATTGGAACGAGATATGTCCGCAGAAACATCAAGTAAGCTCAATTCAGAAACTATTTAACAAAAAACATGTAAAAAGTGGTTGATACAAAAGAAAATTCAATCATACCACTGATTACTTCATTATCTGAGGGCAATCCACTTGAAAAGTGAACATGTAACCGAGTCATTCGCTTGAGCCCAGACTGAAGAATAGAGTCAAGAAACTTCTTATATGTGCCATGAACACACACTGCCCAAAAAATAAGGTCGGTTATTAGGGTTACTAATTAATTAGTAAACCATAAAATGCCTAAAATGTACCTCTAACTTTATGACCGTGCCCTTACCAGGGATATCTTCGGCGGAAGTTATTGGTCTCAACAAGCTCTCGGTTTCTACAACCTGGAGAGTGAAAGTGAATGGGTCAAACATTAGATTTACAAGAGAAGATAATCAGGAGTTACTGTTAATAAGAAACTGAATTTTAATGTAAAGTTCAACAACATATACAGCTAGGACGAGTTCAAGAAAAGACCATTCAAAATAATATACGGAGTATAAACGTTTTACAGTACTTTTACTCATGGAGAACTAACTTATATCCATGGATATTTGACTTTAAACTAGATTAAGTTTACAAAGGGAATTTTGCTGCTTGATTTCAGTTAAATAAAATCTTTCACCAAAATCACGACCACTCACTCGCCCCAGTTGTAGCGAAGTCAAATTTTCATATAGATACATCTGTAGCCTTAATTGCAAAGCTATACAAGTAAACTGAAATAAATCTAAAAGTCCCGAGAATCTGAGATACTATGATATAAGAGTTTTTGTCTCATAAAGTTGAATTGCAAACGTCTCACCTGTACAGAATGTCCTTGGTTTGCACGTATAAACAATTGCCCATTCTCTTCCAGAAGGCCAAGCCTCTGCTTATTGTCTATTCGTACAGCCTGAATTTACCATGAAAACAAACCTGATATGAGGGTGGGGACATATTGACAGTCGAAATTCCCAAATTACTTCTAGCTTGTTACAATGCATTAAGAGATGTAATGGCGCGATATATTAAAAACAGAACTGCACAGAGAAAGGGAAGATGTATGGAACCTTTCAACGAGATAGCGCTTTTTCACCTCTCTCAAAGTGGATTCTATTCCAAACATATATGTCATGGTTCCTTACTTCGACAGGGTACATACAACTATCTAAATTTTCTACTTTTCGTTACTTTTTTTATACCTATTGCTGATACTAAGAAGTCATCGTAAATTTGTATCTATTTTTTCATGATATTATGCACGGGATCAGATATATCATGGCGAATTCTTCGTTATTCAAGGAATTGAAGGCGAATAAAAAAGGGCAGACCATTTCCTAGCACAACTGTAAGTTCAAGAAACATAGATTAAACAGCATTTGACGTAGTACCTAGAATGCACAACGGCTAGTTGGTAACAAGCAATACATATACGTACTACATACTACATTATCTTACCAAGACAAGCATCTAAACTAGACTATTTGCCTGCAACATGGTTCATAAGGTTTCCTAGGCCAAATAACCAAACTGGCATAAAACTATGCAAATTACGTAAAATATACCTGGGTCAAGAAAAATAAAAAAATGTTGTTCTCTGTGGTTAACTATATTGAATATATCTATATCTATTAGAAAAACAGAAGTTACATAAGGAGGAAGAGAAAATATTGAATAGACGGTTTAAACAAATCAAAACTTAAGAAAGAAACGTGAGAACAAAAATAATAATTAGAACTAACCTGTCGAATTTCATCAATAGAGTGTGATTTCAGAGGGACGTTTGCCCTACTTTTCAAATTTAGCTGCAGTAAATCTTGAACTCTAACATATCCATCACTCCGCATATCCAAATTCAACTCTGCAGCCATATGCCTCAGCATCCGCACCCTAAGAAGCAGTGACATTAATTAACATAGTTCCAAACATGCAATCATTTAGACAAAGCATAATGTTGATAAAATTTGAACACATCAGCCAGTTAGAAGACAAAATGCATGTTTTCACAATAACCGATTATGGTAAGGGAACGACAGCTATTACGTTGTCGGATTTCAAAACACACCATTAGCACACTAATTAATGACTTGAGCAGCTAAACTGATTGACATATGCATAATAATCCAATTCAGACACATCAACCAGTTCTATCATTGACAGATTTTGAGGCTGCCTTGAGAAACCTATACATAATACTTAACCGCCCCCTCTTGATTTTCGAAAGAGGAGAAAGAAATAAAGGTCTCTCGATGCTTACAAGATTCTGCCAAGTGCATCAACTCTGTTTGAAGTGCCACCAGCATCTGTCCCACGACCACCACCACCTCTTGAACCTTGACCTTTCCCTCTCGTACCAGATTGGCCGCGTCCTCTACCTCCACTACAAGTAATATTAAAAACGTGTAGTGAGAATAAGCATTACGAGCTTCGACCCCTACGTACATATAGGTGCCTTCACAGGTATATTTCTCTATGGTAATAAAAAAATACAATAATAATAATCAAAAAATAAAAGAGGCTTTGTCCTTTCTCAACTATGTTGATCGCTTGAGACAGGAATCTGAAACCCAATTGCTTACTTCCTCAATAATATACAGACCAAAACAAATCGACAAAACTATCAGTTATTTGTTATACATAGCTCATTTTACTCAAATTTGGCAGACCTAGCATTGACCTAATGCTCTCTCAGCTTTCCTCCTAATCAATCATTTTTTATCCCATTTCACAAGGAAAGATCTACCAGGTTAGCGTAACCATATTTCGATGTGGATTTCAATTTATCTTGAACCTCATAGCAACCAAATATTGAAATTCAATCAAGTCAACTGCTTCAAACACACAACTTTAAATTAAACGCACCCATTCCTACTTCTAAATCGTTCAATAATATCGAAAATATGTCTCTTGTATACAATTCTTAAATGCCATGACCAAGACCAAAACTAAAAAACACACTCTACATAATTTAGTGCTAAAAAAGTAATTTAGAACACATAAATTCATCATATTACATTTACTCTACATATGCTATCAATATGAAGAAAAGAAGATTATCGACACATCGGCCATCACCAATTTGATTTTAAAAAAAATGGGACTTTGACAAGTATTCATTCCACAGAAAAGCTTCAATCTTTTACAGTAAAGGTTAACAACAGACTAAACAGAATAGTTCAACTTATGAAAAAGAATAGACGGTATAACCTTGGAGAGGATACAGTACAGGAAGAGAAAGAAGAAGAAAGTCTGTTCATATCCATTCTACTTATTGACGGAAAATTCGAGCACACAGCAGCGACAGCGACAGCGACAGCGACAGGGGATAAAGCGGTATAAGCCGCAGGAAAGAGGGGGGTAAGAAGGCGATAATTCGAGGTTGAAGTTATAATTAGAGAAAATCTTAGAAGCATTGATTATAATACTCTTTCCTTCCAGTATGACAATGTCAAGAGATACCAATAATGTCTAGTATTTGGTCACCATTGTTTGCAATTCTTTAATCAAATTATCAAGCTGCAAAGATTAATACTACTTAATTAATATAGTACTATAAAACATACATCATCAATAAAAAATTACATAAACTGAAATTAGTTTATTCAGATCCATAGCCAAAATAATGTTAAATAACGAGGAATTGACAATAATACACTACACCGAATTAACTTATGCTTTCCTAATAGAACAATTCGATCCTTATATCTGTGTGTGAGTTGTTCCGAATTTCCTATTGTGATAAGACGGTGTCCCTCACACTAAATCAGAGATTTTGTAATTTATGTTCAAGATGCAGAAGATTTTATTTTCTGTGTATTTCCTAGCGAAACTATACAGTAAACTCGGAAATAATTTTATAAGCCTAAACTCCGTACTACCCGAACTTATTTTATATTATAACGATTTTAATCATCCATGAACCAATTCCGAAAACGCTAAAATAAAACCGGTAATTACACTTAAATTACCAACAAATAATTCATCCTTGCTCCATTACCAATCACGTGAATTGCCAATGATCGACGACCCTACTCTACGATGTAACCAATCTACAGCAATTCATCATAAAGTCGTAAATTTTTAAGAACACCTAATTTTAACCTAAAAATCCTAATTAATAAAAATAAAGCAAATAATGTGAAGTTAATAGTTAGTAAACTGAAAAAAGAACAAATAACGGAGGGAATAAATCAAAAGTATGTGTCAAATATAATTGAGTACAATTAGAAAAGCTTTTAACATATAATCAATTTAAAATCCTTAAAAAATTTAAATATGAACACTTGAGTAATAAAATTACGCAATTGCTAAATCCCGCACACTAATTTACTTAATCCTACACATATTTTCCTAAAATTCCATATTTGCCCTCTGTCTTTAAAAAATTAAAAAGATGAAAAGTTCTTCTTTTCTCCCTCTAAAACTAAACTTAACCAATTCGTTAATCAATTGATAATTATGAATTTTAATTCGAGGATATCAAACGTACATTTGGTCTTTTATAAACAATTTTATTAAGATTTGTGTTTAGTCGATTTAATTTTATTTTTTAATTGAAACAATTTTTTTAACAATTAGGGTTTGAAATGAGTTGGGTTGTTTAAAGCGGTGGCCGACGCAGGGCAGGGTAGTCGTTATGGCGTCTATTGGGTGGCAGGCGCAATTCAACATCAGCAAACCTATCCCCATGACGACAACATGTCAACATACCCAAAATTTCCAAGCCTGATGCATTTCACTGTACCTGCATCAAGTAAGACACATTCAAAAAACTCAACACCAAAACACATAACCGTATCAATCAATTATCAAAATCATTTGTTTCAATAAATAAAATGGATATTATAAACAATTAAAAGAGAATTAAATCAATATTGAGGATTTGAGGCGATTGTTATGAATCAAGTAACATAATAAAGAATACGATAAAGATTAAGAAAATACCATCGGTGTTGAATTGATGTATCGCTGATGATTGTGATGAAATTTCTAGGGCGGTTCCCCGTGCAGGGATGCGCCGGTGGTTGGAAAATAATGACTATTGGAGGTTTTGATTAGTGTGCTGGAGGGATGACGGTCGCTGGGAGGGGTGACGACGAGGGGTTGCCGGTGCAGGGAGTGGGTGGTTGAGGGTGGTCGGGTGTTTGGGAGGATATGATGACTTTTGGAGGGTTTTGATTATCTAGAGAGAGAAGGGGTGAGGAGAAATGAGAGGGGCTCATTCGGAATACGAGAGTAAATTGGGCGGGATTAAGTAAAATGTTGTGCGGGATTTAACAATTATAACCATGGATTTCTAACCTGGTTGTCGAAGTTCTTCTAAAGACAATGAATAGACCGGATTTGATGTGGGTTTTGTTTGTTTTATTTTGGGTTTAGTTATTTTCGATGAGCTTATTTTTCGTATGGAGAGCCGCGTTGGGCAGCAGGTCAGGCAGGCCATAAAAGCCGACCCACCTAGGGGCCGAGCCAAGGCGACTCACCTAGTTGGGCCAGCTCCGTAGTATTGAAAGTTGAACACGGAAAATTCTTGTGTCCTTAGGAGGACGTTCCTTCTTACACCCAAGTCATTATAATATTTTGTTTTAAGAACTTTTTTTTAGGTGTAAATAGGACATAAGAAAGAGGAAAATCAAAACGAAATATTATAACTCAACTTAGGTGTGAGGAGGACCGTCATGTCACAAGAGATAAAGAATTTTTCGTTGAACATGTTAGTTACATTGCTTGGCTGCAAATGTAACATGTTTTTTTAAATTGAAAGTGAGAGAGAAACTAAAGTGTGCATTAGTATATGGCATGAGTTAACTCAACAACAAGTGTCTTAACTTTGACATAATCAAGCTTTAAGGACCTCAACTTCATTTACCTAGCTTTAAGGACCTCTATCTAGTTATTGGACAAAACTACCCTTGTTTATTATTTAATAGGAGTATTAATTTCATAATTATATTTTTATATAAAGATCTTAAGACGGATATCATCCTTTTATTACATTTCCCTTTCCTAAAAACCCCCAATCAAATAGCCTCTTAATACTGTAAAAGAAAATACGGATTATTATTATTACATATATTATCAATAAAAAGAGTTGTTTTACAATGTATACGGATTAAAGTTTTGTTTATTACTGTCACAAGTTTGTCAGCTCTCTTAATTTCTCTCACGATTTCTTTCTCACTTGCTTGCATACTTGCTCTCTGACTCTCTCACTATGAGCTTGTAAGAAAGGTGAAAAGCTTGTGACGAAAAATATCCGTCATAAATGAGAATTTGTCAACCGTCGTACATTGTAATCAGTTTGTCTTGCTTAAGACGGATATCCGGCTATCCGTCTTAAGCTTAGGACGGCTCAAATACTACCACATGGCGGTGATTGATGACAAAACTTTTGGTATTTCTTAGACGTTAAATGAGATGATTTAATATTTATTTAATCCATTTTGAGGTTAAGACATGCTATTGTCCGTCTTAAATTAGAATTTGTAGATTGTAATTTGTATTTTGAATTTTCAACACCTCACACTTAGTGTTCACTCACTTGAGTCAATTCACTTGACCCCAATTCACCTGCACTGACCCATTTACCCTCTTCATTTATTCCTACTTTCCCCCTTTTATCTCACCTCCTAAAACAACAAACTCAAACTTCCACACCATAAAGCTCAAATCTTTCTTACCTTTCTCAAAATCCAACCAAAACCCACAAATTTTCACCTAAAACCCACAAAAAATGCACCCCATTTACCTCATTTTACCTCTTTTTCTCCTACAATGCACACCAACTGTTTGTCAAAATGCAGAGCTGAAAACCCTCCTTGACATTAAATCAGCACTTGACCCTCATGGAACTTACCTCTCTTCATGGACTGTTAATGGTAACCCTTGTGTGGGTCCTACTTTTGAAGGTATTGCTTGCAATGCAGATGGTAAAGTTGCTAATATTTCACTGCAGGGTAAAGGGCTTAATGGAGTTTTACCCTCAGCTATTGGTAAACTTAAGAATTTAACTGGGTTATATTTACATTTTAATAAGTTAAGTGGTGAAATTCCTAAAGAGATTGCTGAGTTAACTCAACTTACTGATCTTTATTTGGATGTTAATAATTTTACTGGAAGTATTCCTCAACAACTTGGAGATATGTCTAGTTTACAAGGTTAGTTTTTTTGTTGACTTTATTTGATTAAAGTTTTAATCTTTTACTTTGTGTAGTTTTCATCTGGGTTTATTGTGTTTTGTACTACAACTTCCTCTTTATTCTTTACTTTATTACCCAACTAATTTCTATACCTGAATTAATGTGCTATTAGATCTTCTTAACTAAACTTAAAGTGCTTTTATTCTTGTAATTTGAATCTTTGTATTCTGTTTACCTCATTAGTGCAGTTCGGATTCGAGTCGGGTATGACCATAAAGGAGTTACAGCTCTGACTTTTAATTTTTAACACCTCAATAATAATTCACAAATTCTCATTTAAGACAGGCACTATCCGGCTTAAGCTTAAGACGGGTCAAATACTTACTAAATCAACCTAATGGTTGCCTAGAAAATTAGAAAAGTTTTGTGACCCGTCTTAAGTTTTAGACGGATGATATCCGTCTTAAGTTTTGTCTTTATTACTGTAATGGTTAGGTGTCTGAAAAGGTTTTAATTTACTGTTCTTATAGTGCAGTTTTGCAGCTGTGTTATAATAAGTTAAGCGGGAATGTGCCTACACGACTCGGTTCGCTTAAGAAGCTTAATGTTCTAGCTTTGCAATATAATCAGTTAACAGGGGCAATCCCTGCTAGTTTGGGAGACTTGGATGAGTTGATGAGACTTGATATAAGCTTCAACAGTTTTTTCGGCTCTATTCCTGTCAAGTTAGCAGAAGCGCGCGAGCTGAGAATTCTTGATGTTCGAAACAATACTCTTTCTGGCAATGTACCCTCTGGTAATAAGAAAATTGAAGTTTAAGTTTCTTGTATCATTGTATGTTCATTGATCATTATTCATTGAGTGTCAATTTTCTATCCCACAATTGTGTACCGCTTTTGTGTGTGTCTTACTCTATATTTAGAGAACATAATTTGTGTTGGTGAATAATTAAAGGGACAGAAATATGAGTAATCTTAACTAGAAAGTAAGTTACCGCTTTTGTGTGGTTCATGCGGGGCCTAAATTTCCTTAAGAAGTTACTTTCCGCATTAACCCAATTTGTATGTTTAATTCAAGTAAAATTGCTGAAACATGTTTGGTTGACATCAAGGAATCTGCCCTTGCCATGAATTATATTCCCAACAGTAAGTCTTGCTTAAGACGGATACTATCCGTTTAAAGCTTAAGACGGATCAAGTAATATCAAGTGGTGGTAATAAAGACAAATTTTTTGATATATTCTAGTTAACAAGTGGAGTGATTTTGTATGTATTTGACCCGTCTTAAGTTTAAGACGGATAATGTCCGTCTGAAATGAGAATTTGCGTATTCCCAAACCTTGTTTGTTTGAAATAACCTATCCCCTTTTATTGTTGATGAATATGTGACAGACTGAATACTGTATTTTTAAGAACTTTTTAAATGAGATCAGCCATCTATGTGAAGGTACACAAATAATTTAATTGAAAATAAATTATACGAATTTGGAATGACCGAGAGGGCTTGGTAAGCCAATTTCAATTCCTATAAAATCTCAATTCCTACATTTTTTAATATATGGGCAACCAGACAACTCAATAAACCGTTATTCTTAGGAATTCTGGATTACTGTTTTGTGAGAAGGTCACTAAATGGAACACAATTGTAGGATACAGGATTCAGATTCACCATTCATTACTCACTTTAGTAGTGTAAGTGTGTAACAGATGAATGAGAAAGTGAGGAAACTAACCTACGTTTCTAATTTTTGAAGCTCTACAAAGACTGAAGGATGGATTCCAATACGAGAACAACCCTGGTTTATGTGGAGCTGGCTTTGCTTCCTTGAGAGTTTGTACTGAATCCGATTACCACACTCCAAATGCACTCGAACCATTTGCCGCTGGCTCTAATGGATTTGCAAAGAAAGACATTCCAGAATCAGCAAACCTTCAATCAAATTGCAGCAATACACAGTGCTCAAATCGCTCCAAGAGCTCTCACATTGGTCTCGTATCTGCAGTGATTGTAATTGCCATAGTCACTGTCGTTGTTCTTTCCACTTTCTCTTGGTACCGCCGAAAGAAACAAAAGATTGGAAACAACGTAGATACTTCTGAAAGTCGGTTAAGCATCGATCAGAAGGATGTTTCTCGGAGGAGTGCTGCTCCTCTTATCAGTCTTGAGTATTCAGCTGGCTGGGACCCTTTCGGAAAAGGGTCCCAAGAATTCTTTGATAGTTACATGTTCAATTTGGAGGATGTTGAGTCAGCTACACAACACTTCTCTGAGGTAAATTTCCTTGGAAGGAGCAATTACTCAGCTGTGTATAAGGGAGTGTTGAGAGATGGTTCCATTGTTGCTATCAAGCGCATAGCCAAGTCAAGCTGCAAATCAGACGAAGTCGAGTTTTTGAAGGGATTGAAGATTTTGACTTCATTGCAGCATGGGAATCTTGTTAGGCTGAGAGGATTTTGCTGCTCGAAAGGGAGGGGTGAATGTTTTCTTATTTACGACTTTGTTCCCAATGGAAACTTGCTACAATACCTAGATTTGAATGATGGCGATGAAAATGTTCTCCGATGGTCTGCTAGAGTTTCCATCATCAAGGGCATTGCCAAAGGTTAGTATGGACTCAGCTCCCTTTTATCCTACATAAGCATTTATTGGCATTTTTAAGTCCCCTGTTATTTGCCATATGAATTTAGCAGACGTGCAATTTTAAGTTCGTAATAACTTATTAGATATGATGAGGTATTGACTCCTCGAGATCTTAAGGGAAGTGAGATTCCATTGTCTCGATTTGTGCCTCATCTCATGTTCCACCCGTCTCGGATTGATAGATCACACCTTCAAAGAAATAATGTAAAAAAGTAAATTATGTTTACTCAATGATATGTTAAAAGGAGAAGGGTGTAGAACATGACTCATGAGATGAGACATGAATCACAAAATGGGACATGTGATCTACTCTTGACTTGAGAGCCCTTGGTATAAAAGATAGATACATCACAACAGGACAAGTAATAAACTGGTTAGGATATTAATACTGAGGTTTTTCTTAAAACACAATTACTGTTTCTTTTTGAGTTCTTGTTACTAATTTTTGATTTTCTTGCTAGGCATCGACTATTTACACAACCCGCAAAGTAATAAACCCGCCTTAGTTCACCAAAACATATCGGCTGAAAAAGTGCTCATTGACTGGCGGCTCAATCCACTACTCGTGGGGTCTGGTCTCCACAAACTCCTTGCAGATGACATCGTCTTCTCAATACTTAAAGCCTGTGCAGCCATGGGTTACCTGGCTCCTGAGTACACAACCACTGGAAAGTTCACTGAGAAAAGTGACATGTATGCATTTGGCATACTTGTACTCCAAATTCTTTCTGGTAAAACCAGAATTGACTTGCCAAATCGTCAGGCCACTGAATCAGGGAGGTTTGAAGGATTTCTCGATCCCAATCTGCGAGGGAAGTTTTGTGAAGCCGAGGCTATGAAACTCAGTCAAATAGCCTTACTTTGCACCCACGAACTCCCTCATCAAAGACCGACAATAAATACTGTCAGACAAGAACTAAGTCTACTCGAGGAGAGTTCTTGAAGTAGAAATCAATGCTATGTCTGTTTCAAAGTAGCAAGAATTCGGCAAAAAAATTCCGACTGCCAGCTAATCTCACTAGAAATTTTGTGCAGATGGCCAATGTATCAATGTTGTAAGCTAGTTAGAAGTTGTTGAGTAGGTGTATTCACTAGACTAGTAGTTTCGAGTTTCGCCCTATGAGTCTTCGTTGTTAGCGACTCCATGCAATCTATCTTGTGATCATTCTCAATTAACATTAAATCTTCATATGAAAGTTCAGATCCCATAAGACAGATTGTAGGATTGTAGTAGTGACACTAATGTATATTGTTCTTTTTAGTCAACTTTAATCTTTTAGTTCATTAACTTTGCCTTTTGCTGCTTTCAATTATAGTCCAAATTTACAACTTCATACCTGCAAATTACAACCGACCCTAAATACACCAGTCTAGTGAAAATACAAAAAGATTGTTTCCGAATGATAGATAATAAAGTCGTGTCAATCGGCTTCCCTATTATTCCACAAACTTCTTTCGCATTTCCAATTTTCTAACTCTGTACCCTACCCTTTCTTACTTCCCTCGCCTCCAGCGGACCTACCACTGCTAGAGCGACAATTACAAATCGACGATAACGCATGCACACACACACACATTCAAATCCAAGCATTAAACCAAAATGGCAGCAATTGGTACACAAGGATGGAGCACCAATTGGGTTGGGTGGGGGGGGGGGTCTTTAGCTTGGGACCTATTTAAGGAAAGCTACCCTTCATTTAAAAGGATGCATGTGAACTATGGCCCTCCATACCTAAATGACATTAGTCACCAAGTTGATAATGTTTTGCCCCATTTCCTCTTCTTTGTTTTAAGTATCCCATGTCATTTAGGACAAAATTTTGCACCATCACTTATGCTACTAAAAGCTTGACTCTATTTTAGTCTATAGATACCCTTACCTCGTAGGGTATGTTACTACCAATTGTAGTAGTAATTGTTATATTAATGATTACCAGCATGCTAAGGTCTGCAAAAGTTGGTGTTGTGCCCAACTTTATATCTAACTCCAAGGAAATTTTGAGGAGGGTATGGGGTTTGATGGATAGTAACATGAAAGAGTTCGATCATTGTTGGGTTTTAAGTTAATTTTCGTCATTCGAAAATATTTTAAAATTAATTATCGGTTGATTATGCTTTGCCTTTAGCCTTTATCGTGTCCTTTTGAGTTGGTCTCCCTTTAGACGGACCATTTTCATTTGAATCAATAAGACATGGTTTTGACATCATTTTGTAGCCATATCTCACAACTTTGAAATCAAGTTATCATAAGTCGTAACACTAGTTGTACAATTGTGGTTATATTTGACCATAAAATAGTCACAAAACTCAAACTTATTGTTAAGACGGAATTGATTAGTCTGAAACAGGAATTTGCCATCAATCTTTACTGAAAAATGAGAGTTTTCTCTTTGGCAAAAGTGAAAGAAACAATGCTTAAACAAAACTGCTACTGAAAAAAGCTGAATATGGCCTCTACCAACAATGTTTTCCCCAATTAAATCTCGATTGATCATGTCAAAAGGGAATACTCCATAATTAACACATGTTCAACTCGACATCAAAACAAAACCGTTTGTACAGACAAAATTTATTTGTTGGAATTATTTCTCCTTTGGAAATAAAACCAACGACAACAAAGTTATACTCCACTCCGTAGTAGAAAATAATTTGGAATCGAGTTAATATTTACTTGTCATTCAAAATCCCATATCTAAGTAACTTGTACTAACACATGGTAAAACATGACCCTTTGAGTGAGTTACTAAATTTACTAAAGTAAAACTTTTGTTGTACAACTACTCTTTCACCATTAAAGTATACTCACAAGTCACAACACAAACTATAATATCAAAAGAAACAAAATTGTCATATTCACCTGAAAACCTCAATGCATGGGTCCTAATAATCTGTAATTTGACAAATAATACAAAAAATATGAATTGACATCATCACAATTCACAAGTATCATATTATATCATGTATATATCTCCAAATAAATAAATGCATAACATCAACATGTGAATATATAGTCAATTAATATGTAAATGAAATACCAGTCTTTCTTTACATACCCTGCATGTGAATATTTGTTGTCAGCTTCGTTAACTTGTCATTTTTAGTTTCTGTTTTTTTTTTTTATGTGAAAATGCAGGTTCATTATAATTTATGTTCTGTCTTGAGAACGACTGTTGAGCTAATATTCCTTTATTTAGCCTTTAATTCCATTTACCATGTCACAGCTAGCGGTTTCATGTTCGAGATTCATCACTTTGTCGTCTATACAAACAGAACAGAATAGAACCTTGTCCTAAACCGTGAATGATAGCCATTTTGAAAGCGGGAAGATGGTCTTGTGATATACGCGTTATTCAATCGTATTCCAAATCGAAAACAGAATAGTACATTGTCATGAGATTATGATGAAAACTTATCAAACAATAATCAACAGTTTATTATTAAAAAAAAAAAAAAAAAAAAAATCAATATTTGTATAAGCAGCCTAACAGAGATGCACTAATTATTTATAGTAGTTGATGTTAATAAATCAAAAAGCTGGAATAGCTCAGTTGGTTAGAGCGTGTGGCTGTTAACCACAAGGTCGGAGGTTCAAGCCCTCCTTCTAGCGTTTTTATACAATTTTTTTTAAAAATTTAAACCACTATAATTCCTGTGAAAGTAACGTATTTACTATTTACCGTCACTATTTATTTTTTCAAAACAAAACGCAAATTGCTTTGTATACTATGAAAAGCTCTCGTTCTGTCAACTCTCCTTCAGTATATATAACTCCTGATTTGAAGACGTTTATATTTCTCTCAAATTTGCTGTGTTGGACACTCTGCGACGAGTTTCACTCCGTCTCCCTCAAGTGGTCAGTTGCTTTTGTAGTTTCAACCGTCAAGTCCCTCCCCTCACTATGTGGCCTCTGACTTCTACGACTTAGTGATAATCGCCTAATCGGCATCACAGCATCATTACACAGGTATATAAAAGCAATCCATGACATTCAAAACTTCGACACAAAATTCAAGAGCGAACAGAAAAATTATATAATTCTTTAGAAGGCCCAAAAGATTGACAATCAGTAAAACAACCTCGGCTATTCAACAATCAACACAATACTTCCCCAACTTATTGGCTAACTGGTAAGTACAATGCTGCGCTTTTCGAGCAAGAACAAATTACACAAGTGCTTGAAGTAAAATCTTGATCTTGATTTGTCTAAAATGAGGTTTAAGGTCTTGAACAAAAATTTATCTGATGACTGAAGTCTGATGTCCTCCAACATGCCAGCAAAAAGAAGGTTTCTGACTATTTCTTAAGCGGATTCATCCTGTCCCTCAGGTAGTATAGCTTGGCTCTCCTAACCTTCTTCTTGTCCAGTATTTTTATCTCCTTTATGTTGGGAGAGTACCTGTCAGAATTAAATAGCATGTTAGCGGAAGTGATGGAACAGTCACACACTCACACATAAGGAACTCTTATCTTATGCTATACGTGATGCGGCGTGACATTGTCCTGGGGCAATTGCGGGAAAAATGTTAACCAATACGGAGACTACCTCTATACCACTTCAAAAATTCTCATTTAAGACAGGTCAAATACATACCAAATCACCCCACTTGTTGCCTACGAAATACCAAAAGTTGTCTTAATTACCACCACGTGGTAGTATTTAGCTTAAGCAAGACTTACTGATTTCACTTATATTGTTCCCCTTGGCTTTGGTGGTGAAAACATGTCAGCTCAGCCCATCTCTCTCTTTTCTTCAAATATATATGACGTTATATAATTGTACGTGTCCCTACAGTTTTCAAAGTAATTTTGATGTTGGTCATTCATAAACAGCCACTCTGCGTTAATGGGGTTAGAGCGGGGTCCATCCGACCCCCTCCTTACCCCGCTATGTACAGGAGCTTTTGGGATGATGAGGTAAAGAAGTTGTATATTAAGACGTAAACTGTAAAGTCTTAAGTCTGTTTGACTTAAATTATTAAGAACTTAAGATGTGAGATTAGCTGTGGAAAGTGTGTAGGATGAGATAACATTCGTCAAATGTGAACAACGAGAGTCAAAAGGACACAATAGAATTGGGATGAAGAGAGCATTCGGCAGCGAGAAGGTTGCACAATAAGACTAAGGTATCAGACTTCCGAAGAGTTTTTGCAAGTTCACATACAGTGGGAGAAGACTTTCTACTCCAACTCCAGCAACTAGCCTCCTTAATCTAAATGTTGAATTTAGACCTGCATTCCGCCTTGCGATAACAATGCCCTTTATCGTTGTAATACGTCGTTTATTCTCAGGAACTTCCTGCTCATACACATAAACATCCCCATAAGAATACAAGGCACTTTCACAATAGCTGATAAAGAACTCGCCAAAGTTATGTCAACTGTAAAGATCAAAGGTTTGCATGCACAAGATTTTACGTACCAATTTGAGCTGGATGATGTAACCGGGCTTAATATCAGGAATTTCTCTTTGGGCCTTTACCTCCTCTACTGCTTCTTTATCCAGAATCTGTTAGGAGCACCAGCATTACAATATGACAAATGTTTTTCACATATATATAAAGAATTAGAAAATGATAAATAGTGTATACCTGCATTATGTGCCTTGCTGTTTTGTCTGGCCGCTTGAATTTGATTCGAGCCGGCATGTCAGCTTCAGGAGCAATTGGTTCTTGCAATTGAGACTCTACAGGACTTGCAGCCGTAGCAAAGTTTCTCCACGCAAAAGCAGCAAACATAGGACTTGTCCCCATCTTTGAGCTATCATTGAACAAGGGCAATGAAGAGGCTACATATCTATGCTTTGAAGAGGAGTCATGATTACGGTTCTTTCCCTAAGACAATAGAAAACTATGTTACTTAGACACTTCAATTTGCTTGCGTGTCGCATGTTTGGCACTTCAACCTTCCAACACAACAATCATGACATTTTATTACAGTCCAAAAATATGAAGTTTAACAAGAAAGCCGAGTCTGAAGTTCGACACAATATAGGGTCCCACACTTGCAGCCGGGGGATAGTAACATACTAAAAATAGGCTCGGAACACGATAACATAAACCAAAGAATATTACTACTTTTATCCTATATCGCCTTCTCCCATATTTTATTCTCGTCTATTCAAATCAATGAACAAGTTGTATTCCACACCAAAGCTGAAACAACCTCAATTTCCAACTGTCTTCACCAAAAAAACAGTGAATAGAAATCACATGCCCATTGTCATTTCTTTGTAAGAAGATACTTCTATCGACTAAAACTCCTGTAATGAACTTATAACTGATCTACAGTGACCAGTCTTTCACAACGGCATCATTTTCGACAAAATGAAAGGGCATGTTTGCGTTTTCAGGTCTACATCGACTCTCATCTTCACCAGATTACAATGAGTAACAATGTTATAAAAGGCCATGTTTGATTATTTAAATTACTGGTTTATCAAAACATTTTTCTATGACGGTAATTAGTAAATGACAATAGATGATCAAAGTCGACATAAAACTACCACAACAATCAAATACAGCCCATTCATTCTAGGAAATGTATATCTCAGTAAACGACAATAGAAAACGACGATCAATGTCGACATAAAACTACCACAAAAATCAAATACAGCCCATTCACTCTAGCAACTGTATATCTCAGTATAACTTATAACGGAAAGTGGGATTGTAACAACGAAGATTATTCATCGAAATTCACAGAAACAACAATTTACGCAACTCGTAAACTACATTCGAACACACAAATCCAAATTCAACCCCGAAAAACAGTCAAAAACACTAAATTCATTCCTAATCAAAAAAGAAACGATAGAAGAACGAAATGTGAGTACCGAAACAACAGAGGAGAGAGAACTGAAGTAACGAAAGTCGGAAGAAACGATTTCCGACCTAATTCTGCACTGCGATCGAACTGCCCTAATTAGGGTTTGCATCTGTAACATGATTTATTCAATTAAAGAAACAATATGAATTAAAAATCACAAACTAAGTAGAAATTACAAATTCATGAAGATTTGTAAGATGAAACGTCGAGTTTTACCTTATAGCTTTGGAGAAGAGAAGTTGAAAGTTGCGCAAAACTGTGTATGCTGGAAGTTCGCAGTTCTTCGCAATTTTTCGATTTGGGGGTTTTAGTGAGGGTTTACTGATCAATGTTTACAAGACCATTTTGCCCTTGCTATTTTGTCATTGTAATTTGTAATTGGATTTTCAGCTGGTTTTTCTTAAGACCGGTCAAATATTATCCCACGTAGTGACGTAGGCGAACTTTCATTGAATACGGACGAATTTCGTGTTCAGCTGAAGATGAGCCTTTTGTGATCAGATAAACGACAAAATGTAACCATGTGACAAACAACTAGTTATAGCTTAGGATATAATACTGATTACAATTGTCATTAAACTGGTCAAATTTAACCGTTTTCTGAAATGTGACCGTTTTTCAGCAAGAGTTATTAATAAGGCAATTAGACAAATCCTTTAATTTTTCCTACATTCATCTTAAGCTTATCATTCTGCTTGTCTTTTCCATCGCATATGAACATAATTAATTCGTCTTAAACTGCATCTGCTCGTTATATATGAGAATTATCAAGTAACTTTAGTTGGTCATTTATTCTGGAAATTAGTAATGCTTTCCACCTTATTTTCAACAATTATTTCTCATTTTTTATATTTTGTTTCATTTCGCTTTTGTTTTCCATTCAACTCAAAATGGTTAGATTATCCTGCCTTTTTTTTTCCAAATTTGGGATTGTGTATGAGAGGATTGAAAAATGTAAACAACATTGATCTTTAAGATTTGTAACTCTAGCATTTGGTATATAGCACATGCTCCCATCCGTTCCGATCATTTGTTTAACAATTTTATTTTAAGGTGTTATTTCATTTTTACCTTTTTGTATATTGAAAATGTTTTGTTATGGGTAAATTGATCATTCAATTGCACTAATAATGTCTATTTATTATTCATTAACTATACTCACAAATGATCCTATTAGCGCTTAATTTAGTAAGGGTCCTAAGTTAAGCACTTTAACGATGTTCGACCTTATTTGGATAATAGATAACTAGTTTAGAACCCGTGCAATAAATGCACGGTATATATAATTTTTTTTATTTTTAATAGGATATTTAAATAATAATGATATCTCGTTAATTATTCGTTTTTATCGTTATTGTATTTTTTTTTGACAAAAAAACTTAAGTTGAAAATTAATCCAAGAGAATTGAGTAAGTGCTGAAAATGTATTTTTCTAATAATATATTTTTTATATCACAAAGCTAACGATTCCACTTTATAAATTCTCACAACTTTTTTTTGTCATGAAACTAATAAAAATAATTTTTTAGTTTTGGTTATAAGTAATATGAGTCAGGTCATTCTCAAATAATAGCATCAAATAAAGATTTAGGAGCTTAATAGTTTATTTCTATTATTTATATTTTAATAAAAAGATTATAGCTTAGAGTTTCGTAAAAATTATATAAGTTTATGAAAAGATTAATTTTAATAAAAAGAATAATTTTAATGAAAAGATAATGGATATAATGAAATACATTATACATATTAATTTCTCTATTTAGCTAATATACATAAATTATCAATAGTTTCCTTATTTAAGAAGATGCTTTTTGGAGGAAAAATTTATGAGTTCACTTATTCTTTTAGTAGATAGGAGATAGGCCCAACCAAATGTTGGAATATGGAGAAGGCCCAATATACAAGCATCGATTAAAATGTTATTTAGAAAGTTCATCTGCGATTGAATAACCACCCATCACTAAAGAACCAGGTATGAAGTAAGGAGTCGAATAATAGTGTCTATACAAGATATATTCTTCATCAAAGCTAATGGACAACACACAATTTAAACAACTACAATTTAATTTATCTTTAAATCGTAGATCTTAGTATAGATTAGCAGGGTGAAACCTTCTACAATAAAGCTATAAACTATCAATCTCTTACTTTGTAATATAGCAACCACAAGTACTCTTGTGAAAACTCTTGTTGATGTTTGTATAATTGGTTTTTCAAAATCTATATGTATCTTTGAAAATTCTTATGTTTAGAATATAAGAATCATATTATTCGCTCTTAGCGCTAAATTATATTTAGCATTCGTTACTGACTAAAGTCAACATCCATGACTCGAGCCCTTTATATTTAGAGAAGATTAAAAAAGTATAGGAGTGTAGTTACGATTTTCAAGGTACTTTAAGATATTGTGCTTGTTTCAACATAAACATGTTTCCTCTTCTTTTCGTGCTATTTATTTGTGCCCAAAATAAAGAAAACATATAACACGGGACATAAAGTGTAGAATGATTAGCTCAACATTATTACCGAGAAGGAAAGTTAGCTAATACTTATACAACTTATAAACCCAACGTCTCATATATTATACTCGTATGACATTAAGACAAATTAGAAATATAACAAAAAATAATGCAATAGAGAGAAATACTTGCTCATTATTTAGCAACTTATCTATAGAGGGTGATCCCATACGATACAAGAATGAAAAATTAGTGACCTACCTATAGGGTGATCCTCCACACGATAAAAGCACAGGCCTATATATCATATACCTTTTATATGTTTGGTATAAGAGTAATAAACTACCTCCAGAATCTATTACCTTCATGAAAGAGTAATACATTACCCACGCACCTCCCGAGTTGATTAATGGGGTCAAATATCACCTCAATAATCATTACAATTATGTACAACCTATTAAGGAATTCATTATCCAAAAGCAAATTATCCAAGCAATTAACATCTCTTGTAATTATCTACCAACTAAAATTTACCCCCAAATTATTCCAATTAATTCCCAGCCAACCCTCAATAGAATTAAAAGGAGTAAGTTGAATATTATTAGGTCGTAAATTCGAATCACCTCGCTTGTATGTGCCCACATTGTTTACGGGATTAGAATCAGTAAATCTGCAATTTAGATTGATCTGATTCATTGTGTTGATATTTGATATTTAGTGGAACATAAAATCAATTTACAATAAAAGAATTTCAGAAGAATACATCAAGACGCTACAAGCAAAACCCACAAATACACTTCCTGTTCCCTGCAGCATCTACCACTCTTTCCTCCTCATTATATCCTTCACAACTCTTTCCGTGTCTCGTCAAGGCGGCAAGTCAGACGAATACGACGACTACAGCCCAACAAAGGGCCTCGCTGCTTGATCGATCACTCATCTAGAGAAAGCACCCCCCCAAATGTTAGTAATTTGGGGCTCACATAAATTAGAACTCTTGTGCCTCAAGCTCTGGCTTTGATGGATAATCAAGACCCTGAAGTTCAGGCATCCTTCTTAAATCGTCTTCAGAATATCTAGGGATGAACCAGTAGCGATTATCTGTTCCAAATACCTGGATAGATCGAAGTACCATATCAACTTACATTCTAACCAATTAAGTACGAAGTACTTCATGAAAAATTCTTGTACAAGCGCGATGTACCAAGTCACCGTCACTCTAACCAATTTACGAATGTAAACTCATTGATTTATTTTCTTTGGATTCTACCTATTATGTCCAATATACCTAAGAATTTTTCTTATTTCACAAGCAATAAAGTTAGCAAACCTGCTGAAAGTTTTTCTTCTTTCCGAGATCAAAACGCCACTTTGGAGTAGTCTTTTTCTCATATGCCTGGTTAAACAAGAAACAAATAAGTTTGTATATTCGATTTCTTCCCAAGTAGAAAGGTGTTTAAGTTCATGTTCTTTAAAATACACCAGAAAGCAATTTGCCTTGAGGTTGGTCATTTGGTTGATCGAAGAATTGAAACATCCGTGTAGGAAATTAATTTCACTGGAATTGCCAGTTACCTAGGCACAGTAGGTAAGTAAACTTGTTCGTTATGTAGGCATTAAAATTCCCGAGAAGTTGAATTGAAACAACTCTCAAATTACTAGTTTAGGTCATTTTCAAATTCCTATGGTGAGGCAGAGTTTCTCACTCTCACGTAGTAAAATGGGTTAGCAATGAAAAACAGTTTGCTAACTTGGTGACAACAGATCCGACTCAAATGAACCAACCCAACCCGACCAATACCCTAACAACAAACATGAATGTGTCCATAAGCCCAAATTGACCCACTTCTCCCCAAATTTTGTTGACCGAAACTGACTCTCATCCCTAAATGACTCAATAATAACACACTCAACCCGTGCCAAGCTCAGAAATGACCTAGATACAATCTGACTTCACCCGCACCTGACCCAAGTGACTGTTTTCCCGGTGTAAGTTATCATGTATGCCACGGGTGAACAACCGTGCACACATAAGTTAACGGTTAGCGGTTGCAGGCTCCCACCATTCTAAAAGAAGGGGGTGGTAAACATAGGGAAGGATGGCATCAAATAAGCGTAGAAGGTTTATCAAGAAAGAATACCTCGATTGTCGTGGTATTACCAGCAACCAATGAGATGTGCATGATAAGGAATCCCATAACACTCAATGCGAATGCCAAATTCAATACTGCATTCACAATCAAACAGACAGGACTCAATCAGCGGAATTAAGTAATAGCTGCAAATTAATAAGGAGTAAACAAATTTTTACAACCCGGCTCCCAAATATGAAGCTCACTGGCCATTACCAAATGCAAGGAAAGTAGTTGCTAGGCTGCTCGGAGTTCCAGGTATCTCCCCATCATTAAAGAATGCTATAAATTGTGGCAACAGTGATATTGTTACAAGAGTGGTCTCCAGAAACGTGTAGAACTGCATTACAGCACATTAATAGACAGTTACTTTCATTTCATCACTCAATTATACTTAATGTAACGATGATACCAAGACACTCTTTGACACTCAGCAAAAGAAACTTCTTTTTTCCGACAAGTTAAGCAGGTTATCTTGATTGTGTTTGATAACCTATCATTTAACAAACGGGCTCCAAACTCAATTTCTGAAGCAAAATAAATACCTAAATATATATGCAAGGCACAATTTTTATCAGCACAAACCTCTCAATTTAATAATGGAAACTAGCTTCTTGTTGTCCGTTAGAAGTTGAATGGCCCTTTATCTTTACAAACAAAAAGTGCTGACAATAGTTCCAGCACGGTCAGGCATGAGAATTGACATTAATTAAGACGTGATAGGTTACGGAGAGCTACAGCATCAAACAAAGAATGGTTTGATTTCAGATACCTAAAAAGATAGAAATGCTTCGAGAAAGATAGAAACTATGCATGCGCAGACTAGCCAGATCACTCACTCTAACTCTTAAATGTAGAAGTCAATCCAAGTATTCCACAAAGCAAGATTGCAAGAACAATATTTTTGGCAAACTACAAATTTGTATACTTGCCCCCTGAGCTCAACTCAAGGAAATCTAGTTGACTATACATCAGCTGTGCTGCTAACTGAAAGTTGTAAATGTAATCATTTAACAAAACTAGCTAACCATTGGAAATCAAAAGAGATGAAAAGTTAGCTATCCCTCAAATTTTCTTCACATTTCTGTTCAAAGCCATCGCTAAATTCTACTGTGAAGAAATGTGGCTACATCTTGGGCCACGAAAGAGAGTTTGCATCTTCGATGGATTACACATTTTCAATTAGATTTAATTTCTAGTGGTGTCAGGTGTGCCCATAAGGCTTTCTAACTAATCCATCATACGATGTCTGCTCTAATCCTCTTACGCGGCCTCCATATTAGTAGCCCCCTCGTTGAAAATGAAATTTCTCAAGACATTTCAAATCCAACTGACACTTCTATACTTCTAGCCTATTTAGGTGATTAAGAGATCACATGGTTGGTTGCAAAATCAGCAATGCCCTACAAAACATGAATTATCTCAAGGACGTCAAAATTTGGAATAGGTGATTTCGCTTTAGTTACCGTAAAGTTCTAGTCAAATAAGCTCTGAATTATTTTTAGCATTCTCTGTGGTTTCTTAATGCAATCCTCTTGAAATAACCTTCATTATTGGCAGACATCATTCGTCATGTATCATAGTGTAAATCAGATCATACTCGCGAGCAAAACACAAGACAGCAGAAGGTAAATATATGAGCTATGCAGCACCCAAATCCAAAGTAACCACATACACAAGCAACAAGTCGGTTTCGCTACATGAAATGATGAAAAGCAACAACATAGACAGAATTATGAACTTGAACATACCAGGAATAAAAGAAAGTATTTGTAGTTTAGTGCACCAACGCAATTGACAACCCAAACACAATGGTGATCCATTTTAAGAATACACCTCCCACCTGGTATAAAACAATTGATTACATGTCAAAATGCCCTGACACCTTGAAAAAACAATAGTACCCTCCGTTTCACTTTGTTCTACCCATTTTTCAATATTTGTGACGGGACTTCAAAAATGAGAAGAACAAAATGGAATGGAGAGAGTAACATACAAGGATGGTGATAAACTTACAAACAGAGCAATGATGGCATCGGGGAGGTTTAAGCTGGTTGCACTTTCGACAAAACCGAACTTTTGAATGAGATAGGTCACCAGTTTGCACTCCACTGTACTCTGACAAATTTAACGGGTCAGTCTCACCCCTCTCCTCATCTATAGAAGGCCTCCAGTTGGGTGGCACACTCCCCGGATCAGTAAAAACAACTGAAAAGTAACTCCATAGGAGCATACCTAACTGCAAATAAAGCATAGCACTCCATAAGTTAGTCTTGCCTCACAACTTCACAGTTCACACATTCCTTCAAACAAAGACTCGTTCTTTAACGGAGGGTCTTATCCCCATTCCCCAGCCCTCATTTCTTTAGACTATACTACTATATTAAGTATAATAAAGACGAAGAAAATACTACTATGACTAAATACACAATTAACACCAAAGTTAGCTAAATACAGACGAAATAACACAAAAAGCTGACGATGTTCCCAAGTACTAAACAACCTCTTATAGCAGAGTTACGACAATAGGCAGCTAAAATACGGACCCAAAATCAAGTTGAGTTTCATTTACACTAGCTCCATCGTGAAATGGCAGCTAAAGACAGCTTCAGTTTCAAATGATTCCAAGCTCTCTCAGTAAACGCATACACAAGTTAGAAGAAGACAAATTAAATACCAATAACAGTATAACACTATGCAAAATGTTTACACAAAATACCATAAACAGAAATTTAAGAACCATTTAACATCGAAAGCATAATTAAAGAAAAAGCCTAACTTTACCAAACCAAGCAAGCAATGACCATCATGTAAAAATTACCCAAAACCCAAGAAAATAACACAAAATTGACAGCTTCCTAACGGAAAAACAGTTAGCCTCGTATAAGACGGTTTTACAAAAAAATTGCGTAAAACTGATCTATCTAAAAAAAACCCATAACAGTCTAAAACTAGTATTAAAAAACCCGCTATACAATATACTTGTGTAAAACCGTATTACCGACGTACTTCTGAATGGAAAAATCAACAAATTAAGACAAAACAACACCAGAACAACATTGATAAAAAATGAATGAAATCCCAACAATTAAAGCAAAACCCAGAAATTCCCAAATCTCAAAAAAAAAAATTACATAAAAATTAAAATAGAAACTTACCAAACCATGAAAAGGGATTAAAACTAGAAAAGAAATAAGAGTATCAAAGCCACCATAAACCAAAGCAGGTCCATAATTTGTCAAAACAACAGCATAATAAGTAACACCAACAACACCTAACACCAATAATATCATAATTGAACCTAAACCCTTTAAAGCTGTGCAAAATCTGAACACATTCCATGCCATTATTGTTCCTGATCTATACATGCCTTTAGGGTTATAGAAAACTCAATAAAGATCCAAACTTTATAGATTAAATTCACCAAAATTGGGATTTAATTATGTTAAATTCATTTGGGTTATTCGTAATTTCTCCCAAAATTGAGCTTTAATTGAATTGAATTGAATTGAATTGATGAAAATATGAACAGGGGGTTTAAAGATTGGGGGAAATTGGGAAGAAGATAAAGGTACCGGGTTGTGATTATTATTGATTAATGTTGGTGTTACAATGTTAGATAGGATTAGTGTGAATAAAGAATTAAAGAGCGCATTTTATACAGTATAAAGTTATAAATAAATAAATAAATGAACGTATAATAAATATGTTGACAAAATTTTTGTCTAATATGGTTGGAATTGTAAAATAGATTTAAGATTCATATATTCGGTTAGTAATTAGCATTAATTGAGATTGAGATATTTTTATCGTATTGGTCAAGGCGGAAATGCGAAGGTATTGTAGACAATAAATCTTATAAATGAATTTCAATATAATATATTAATATCCTTGTGCCTTGTTTATGGAACTGTGGCTAGATTAGTTAACGTTGCGGGGAAACTTGGTCTGGCCTAATCCAGCACATCGAGCCTAATTTTCAGTAGCTCGTATCTGTTCGGTCAGGGTCGGCAAATGTCTTCCAGCATAGCCAGTTCAACCCCTTAACAAGTTAAATTAGATAAAATCCTATATAGGTTGGGTTCGACCGACATAAGGTTGCCTAGCTCAACTGTCCCTCCTCATGTCTAGGCTGGTAACTCTATTACAAGTAAGGCTGAAACTAACCCGTTCAACACTAACTCGCCATGATGGCTACTTCTACCATGTGGCTTATTTAGTCTTATAGATAACCTAGTGAGCTTGATCAGGTGGTTGTTCACTTCATTCCTTAACCATGAGGTTAAAGATTTGGTCCTTAGTCCTTACATATGAAAATGAACAAGCTTTAGAATACTTGTTGTTGTCGAAGATGTACACCTCACTACACGCGCTCACACAAAAAAAAAGTATTTTGTAACTTGTTTTACACATAATACGTTCTTTTTATGTTGACAAATCTTCTTTATACTAAAAGATCAGAAAAGTTTGAAATTTTCCAGTCTCAAACACTATAACTTATAAAATGGGCCAAAATTTTGGGAGTTATTTCTATACATATGTTAGGACTATTTGTATAAAATAATAGATTAATATAGATAAAAAAGAACTATTTGTATAAATTAAACTTATAATTTTTTTTTATATATATATAAATGAATTTTTTATTCAAAAAATAATATCAGTTAACCTGTTAATTTATTCGAGGTAAAAATGTGAAAATTTCTCCGTTATCCCTCTAGTTGATTCGGGTCGGGTTCGGGTTAGTTCGGGTCTCTCGTTGATTTCAGGTTAATTCGGGCTGGGTCAGGTCATTCGGGTTTCGGGTTAGTTGTCGGGTCCGTTTCGGGTCAACCGGGTCGGGTTATTTCGGGTCAAAGAACAAGAGACAAAAGGTCATTTTAAGTATTTTTGGTTCAATTAAAGTTATATTTTGTCGGGTCATTTTCGGGTTGAGTGCTTTTGAATCGGGTTATTTTCGGGTCGGGTCAGTTACGGGTCAAGAAAGATCGGGTCATGTTCGGGTCGGGTCGGGTTCAATCGGGTTTCGGGTCACATTCGGGTGTTGTAGTTCGGGTCACGGGTCGGGTCGTTCGGGTCGGGTCAATCAGGTCGGGTTGCTTTTGCCAGGTCTAAGTACCACACATTAAAGGTTAATATTAAAGTTAATTTCAATATGTAATTAAATACTATTAATATATACTTACTCATATTCTCAATAACCTTCCCCTTTCACTTTAACACCAAAATTAAGAAAACACACTACCCCACTATATAATTAAATTTGGACTACACAAATATACTAATCACCCTACAATGAAATTTGGACCACACAAACACTTACCAAAAAAGAAAATAAAGAAAGTATTGTGAATAAACGAAAATAGAAATGATGAATGTTATTGAGAATAGGAGCAGTATATGTTAATTTTTCTATACGCAACGCTCCTAAAATCGTGCTTTATTGAAGAAATTCAATTATAGTTAGTCTGTATCTTCTTTTTCAAGAAAGTTTAGTTAATGATGGTGATGGCTAATTTTGAATTGAAGGAGTAACGACGTTGGAGACTTGGAGTAGCGCTGTGGGTAGGACTTAGGAGGAGTGGACCTTCTAGAGTTTATAATAGAAGTGGGCAAGTATGTCATCGATGATGACTCTAGCTCACAAGGCCTAACCATAAGATAATTGTGTTTGAAAAACAATTAATTTGCATTTTGAACATTTGTTGAATTTAGTGGACCTTCTAGTATGGATTTTTGTTAAAAGAAATTCTTTTTTGATACGGTAAGAAAACTAGGTCGATCATCGATTGTAAAACCAACTTATTTCATCCTTTCGGATGAGTAAATTTAATGGAAGCCATTGACTTTGAGACTACCTCGAAAGAATTGAACAAGGGTGTCTAACATAAGACATAAAGTCAGCAACTTTGTTGGCCTCGCGGTAGCAATGTTTAAGTACCACCTCCTTATCATGTTTTATGTGTTATAGTAAGTCAAGGGGTGTTTGATAGACCCTCTTGAATTGAATTGGAATCGATTTATTCCAATCTAATGTTTGGTTGATATATTTTGGAATGAAGTTAGAATCTCTTAGGCATCTAACTCCATTCAAACTCGTTGGAATCTCATACTCACATCCCCTTTTCCCTTTTATAAATTTAAGGGTTGTATGGTTCATGAACACAAACACGAAATGGAATGGAATGGAATGGAATATAATACCATGTGGATTGAGTATCTAAATCCATACTTCTTAAAAATTGCGTGGTTGGCGGCTATAGGTTTGTAACATCTGAATCCATAGTAAGAGGGTGTGTATGGAATTACAAATGGTAAGGGTGAAATTAGAATTCATTAGGGTTCAAATTTTGTCTCCGCAAAATATGTAACTCTATTCCAAATCACTACAACCAAAAATCCACTTCATTCCCTTCCAATGGGTTTAACCAAACACGAACAAAACAACTTTACATGGAATGAACTTGGAACCTTATACCTCTGTGGAATCATATTCTAATCCATTACATTCAAAGATTTTGAATTAAACGACCAAAGATTTTTAATTAACGACCCCTTAGTATCCTGTTATGTGTTAATGTTAATATCAAAAATCAATTTTAAGTTACTCAAAAGATTGTAGTATAACTAGTATTATCATGTTTCGATGATGTATCGAAAAGTGAGGACAATGGTCAATGAGATATAAAAGGTGATACGAAAGTGAGATAGAGAACCCAGTCTCATTTATAACGAATGATTCACAATACTACGGTCTTAATTAATCTGGTGAAAAATTATTTGTTCATCTATCTTAATATGCCGATCATTATTGTAATATGATGTTTCTTTTGTTCTGATCATATTTATACATAATCCCATTTTAGTATTTTATCTCATTTATATTGGTTTACAAGGACATACGATGACAAAGAAGGAACTCTTAAGACTTATAATGAGTATTATATATCACAAATGTTAGAATCCAAAAGACAAGAAAATGAGTTTGTGACGGATAGTGACCGTCACAAATGAGAATTTGTGATGAACTTATTGCAAATTGTATAAGAATTCTCATGTATTTAGGGAGATAGATAAACAATTTTCTCATTCATGGAAGAAAATCCAGTTCACACAAATTGATGTTATATCTCGTAAATTAGCCGATCCAAATGTCCTAGTACGAATAACCTCACTTGCAACCCTAATCAACCTGACTCTATTCGACCCATCTTGAATATGTATTGTTGCATACTGATCATGACCCGAACTCAAAAATGACTTGATCAGACTCGAAAAAACCAAAGATTACTAAGATTGACTTGTTTGTCGGTCTAATTGAGTTGCCAAATAATATGCGCATTTGAAAATCACCTGGTTTGATATCTTCAGGACAACCAAACTACCACTTACATTTTTAATTAGTTTTCATATAACGACAATACATTCAAAGAATTATCACACCCTCTCCCTCTGATATGCGTGTAAAATACAAACGTAAATAAATGATTGAGAATAAAAAACTATGAACCGTAAAACAAACTAAATTTCATTATTACTTATTTTTGCATTGGGCTTATAATAACACGCATTGTATGCTTAAAAACAATCTTGCAAGATTGAGTCTAACAACTATCTCCGCTTAATCGTTATGTTTAACAAACCTGTCCTAATTGTATGTATGAAGTTCAATAGTTTCCGATCTGTTAGAGATGATCAAATGACACACACTTATCTATTTGCTCCGAGTGTCCGGCAGCCCAAATTTTCACTAGGCTCGGGCCTTTCGTCAGGTCCTTAATAGCCAATATTGTCCCACGAAGGACCGGTTCATTTTGTGAGCGAGCCAATCAGTGCATGTGTTAGCCTCCCTAAGTCGCTATAGATATGACGTACATCCACTTTCCAGTCGATATTCGACAACAAAATTCGGCATTGCTGCTTGCACTAGATGAGAATGAGCTCAAGGATATGAATCCTTATTCTTCAAGAGACTGTCCACAACCTATGAGTCAGTTTGAATGATTAGCTTCGGGTATTGTCGCTCCTTAGGCCTTAGCTAAGCTTAGTCCACGCTTAAGCGCCATTAATCCGGCCCGACTAACAGTTGCAATCCCCAGCCTTTCCGAGAAAGCTACAAGCAAAAAACCTCCTGGACTCGATAGCATGCTTGATTCATGAATTCTTTGGTTTTACAAAACAAAGAAGGGTTTGTTACTAGTTCATAATTATGGCAAAAAAATGCGACAATTTCTACGAATTAATTCATTCCAAATTAGTAGCGATCTCATACAAGTGAGATTAATTCATTCCAAATTTGCAGCGATTTCATACAAGTCAAATTAGTTCATTCCAAATTAGTAGCGATTTAATTCATATTAACAACCAGCACTAATCAATGCTGGATTTAGGTGGTGTTATAAGGGGCGCTTGCCCCCGCTGAACAATGAAGAAGGTAAAAGACCTAATTCAAATTTTCGAATTTTTCCTATAACATTACTTGTTCGCTCTAATTGATTTTTTTGCCCCCATAAATCCTGATTCCGTCACTGATAATAATAATACTTCTGTTAGAAAAATGGGATATGAAGTATCAATAGATTAAGACAAAATATTTCACAAATGATGGTTGACTGTGACATGAAAATGGAAAATATCACAATAAAATTAAATATAATTTTTAAATTTATAAGTAGATGTAAAATAGCAAAGAAAAGAGCTTATCTTGATATACAGAGAGATGGTCAGTTGTGACGTAAAATCACTGTCCTAAACTCAAATTTGCTCCGCACTCTAGACGCGGTTTTGATGACAATCAACCTCGGGGATATACAACCTTTGCAGCTTCAGTGTAGCAAAATAATGGTGAAAGGGCGTTGTAAATTACAAAAATCAATATGGTAAATGGTGTATTTATTAGGAGACCACACAATCATCTTAGAAGACCGCAGTCAAGCATGAAAAATACAATCAATTTGAGAATATGTTTCAAGTTTAATGTGGGGCAATAAACTAGAATTTGCTTCTTTTGAAACATCAAATGCAACAACTTATACTACGGAGTACTAATCAAGTAATTCGGTAATTAACAACCAACTGTAATTAGCACTTATTAATTAAGAAATTACAGCGAAACTTGTTGAAACTAATGTTCGAAGAAAATACGAGGATTATCAACCTTACATAATACTCCGTACTATGTAATTTACGGACATGTGCTCTAAAAACACATATTAATCACTAATTAGAGAAACATTGTTAAGAATATTCCAGTAATTACTTAATTAACTAATCAATTCTACCATTTAAACATAATCAATCAAATAAATACCTTAAAACTAATAATCTTCACCTACAATATACACGGTTAAAACGCAATAATAATGATAATAATAACGGTTTTTCTATCCCATGCCCAAAAAAAGGCAAAATCGGAATAATAATACAGTAATAATAATAATTAATCTTCCTTAATCACTTAGTTAATCCATTAGCCATCATCTTCTGAAACTCATCGAAATTAACATGTCCATCACCATCAACATCAACACATTGTATCATTTTACAACAATCATCCAACGAACACTTATCACCTAAACTCCTCAAAACCTCGTGCAACTCACGTGCCGATATTAAACCATTACCGTCCTTATCAAACATACGAAAGGCGTCACGAAGTTCAGTTGTAGTAACTACATTACCCCCTGACGCTGCATAAAATTCGGAAAATTCATTAAAATCGACATATCCGTCTCCGTCTTTATCCATCTCCGCCATCATCTTCGCTACGTTTTCTTTTGCTGTTTCCGTTCCTAGGGAGCGTAGTAGTTGTCCTAGCTCTGTTTCGGATATTTTTCCGTCTCCGTTCTTGTCGATTCTCTCGAATATTTTAGCCAATTCGTTTGCTGCCATGTTAAGTGAAGAAAGGTAGTATTCGTTGATGTGTTTGTTACAGTAATTTTATTTTGAATTTGAATTGAAAGAGGGAGGGCAGGGTTGGGGTATATATAGGGAGTGGGGAGTAAAAAACGCGTTACTAAGGTTTAATGGTATTTTTAATACGGAAATAACTCAGAATATATGGTTGATGTGGTAAAAATCTTCGATATTATTGCGTATGCAATGATCAAATAAATATGGCAAATATTTTCGATTTGAATTTGGATTTGCTATATTTAAGGTACTACTAAATAGTACAAAGTATCATATGTGACTATGTGAGTAATGTTTTTATAATAAGTTCAACAAAACTCTCATAGGATAAAGAAGTTAACAAATTCTCGTGCGCTGTTTTAAAATCGTTTAAAATAACATTAAAAAGGAATGATAGTTGTAAATTACTTTTTATCACCAGCAATTACACCATAAATTAAAAGTGTGTAATGAGTACTTAAAAATAAAAATTGTTATTCAAGATCGGATCGGGCCAAATTAGGTAGACCAAAGGCAAAACTATTAAAAAAGGTGGGCCAAAGACCGTATAGTAGTTACATTGATCTGATCCGTGACCGACCGTATATACAAATGTATTCATCGAATAACTTACGTGATATTATAAATTAGAAAATTTCTCAAGATACCCTCGAATTTTGGCAGATTACACATGGTACCCCTCATATTAAGTTTCTATATATGGTACCCCTGTAATTACCTTTTTTTTCTTTCTCATAATACACTTTTACAAACTTCCGTCATAACGTCGTTACTCCTATGAGTTGTGAAGCCTTTTTTTATTATCTAATACACTAATGGTTCATCATCTAATACCTAAATCCTTATTTTATCTAGTAAACTAACATTTGATACCTAAATAACAAAGCACAAATGATATAACTTAGTTAATTACTGATCTAATACCTTAATCCCCAAACCACCATGTCACCGCCACCTACACGCCAGTTACCACCCCATACCCGCCCCAACAAAGACCCTATAACGCATAAGTCAGCACCAACACACTCATACAATTGGAAATCCCTATCACAACCAGATCTATCCATTTGACACGCCCAACCACCAAATACAATTATTATTATTATTATTATTTTTTTTTTTTATTATAAAATGCGCGCAACTTTTATTCAAATAAAATGTAAAATTTACAAGAAGTTGGTGGGAGCCGAGAGACAATCTGGGCCCCCACCCCCTTAGCTATAGAAAAACTAAGCCTAGTAAAGATATAAGCGGCCACCCGAGCCCCAGCATCCTGAGATACCGAGAATTTCTGAATCCGCTTGAGCAAGTCAACAGCATCCGAGCCCAGCTCTCCAAGCGAAGAGAAAGAGAATGGTAGGAAACCATAGCCAGCAGCCGCGCATAAATCTCCATACTTAGCACATTTGCGCTGAGCAGCATTAGCGACAACCCGTCCCGGCACAAAATCGAACATCCCAGCCTGAGTCAAGGGGGAAGACCCTGTCAAATCAACACACACATCACGCCCTCTGTCCCAGGAATAAAGTAGCAAATCCGCAGGACGAGGAGATCCGCCATGCCCGTCAACCAAACCGATATCAACCTCCTTGCCCGTAGAAATACCAGACCTATAGCATATGTCAAATAAGGTGTCACGAACGAGGTTATGCCGATGCTTAACCCCCACAGTACCAGTACAAGAAATAACATGGTCCCCATAAATATTATTATTATTATTATTATTATTATTATTATTATTATTATTATAAACGCAACTTTTATTAAGAACAACAACAAGTTTACAAGAAATTAGTGGACAACCGATATACTATCTGGGCTCTCACTCCCTTGGCAATAGCAAACCTAAGTCTAGTTAAAATGTAAGCGGCAGCTTGAGCCCCGGCATCCTGAGACACAGAGAATTTCTGAATCCGCTTGAGTAAGGCAACATCATCCGCATCCAGCTCCCCTTGCGAAGAAAAAGAGAAGGGTAGAAAACCGTAACCCGCCGTCATGCACGTATCCTGACACTTGGCACACTTACGCTCAGCAGCATTAGCGACAACACGACCGGGCACAAAATCAGACATCCCAGACTGAGTCAAGGGAGAAGACCTCGTTAGATCGACACACACATCTCGCCCCCTGTCTAAGGAATAAAGTAACAAATCCGCCGGACGAATGAGCTTACCATGCCAATCAAACAAACCGATGTCAACCTCCTTACTGGCAGAAATCCCAGACCGGAAACAGATATCCAAAAGAGTGTCGCGAACGAGGTTATGCCGATATTATTTCTTGTATTGTTTTTATATTTCCTTTGTCATTTCCATTATTAGTTAGTTATCATGTTCACTTTATCATTTGTTATTAGATTAGTTATCATTATGCAAGAGTAGTTACTTTGCCTAAGAAATTAGGGAAGCCATGCATAAATAATATTTGCAATTGTTGAAATGAGATGTTATGATATCAAATAATTGTTTCTATCACATGCTTGCATTGTATTGTTAGTCTTTGATTATTGATCACAATCCTTGATTAAATTCGGGAATTCTTTCTATAAGTCGAGAGACACGAAATTGAATTAGACTAAGCATGTGTTAGTGGATCGACCTAGCCAAAGCGAGAGTTCGTTAGGACCCGATCTATGGTTGACACTAATATCGAGAGGTAGGTGTCTTTAGCCTAAACAATTATCGTTATTATCAATTTCCTAGTTTGACTTGAGCATTTACATAATTTGCATGTGTGACCCGACCTCCCTAGACTCTTCCTTTATTATTATTGTTGTTTCATAAACCCAATCAAACCAATCGATAACCGACGTTGATAGAATTCACCCCATAACAGCTTGTATAGCAACTCTCGTCTCCTTGTGTTCGACCCATATTATTACATTCATTTGTGTCTAGGGTATTTATATTTGATTATGTGTGCGATAGCCTACCATTATGCCGATGCTTAATGCCCACCATACCAGCACAAGACACAGCATGATCACCATAAACATCCCCATCAAAGATCCGAGAACAAGCAGGACAAGGCATAGACACCGCGAACAACAGAACACCAAGCCGATAACTAAGCACACTATGGTAAGTCCTCCCATTCATAATCTACCCTAATCCGGATATAGGAACTGCTCACAACCAATCAGAAGAGTAAGCACCATATTGAGACTTCCATAAACCCATCTGTTGCGGAGTCAAAGAGAAAACAGAGTCCGATGTAGTGGCAACCTTCGTGAAATATATATCTGCCAATTTTTTCATAAGTTTTGGAGCAGCGATTTCACTTGGGTCACATAAAAGATCAGAACCGTGACTTCATTGAAAACATGCAGGGCATCATCAAAACACTGCAAACGAGACACCAGAAAACCGTAATTTAGAACATCCCCAGCAGCATAAACCCCGAGTCCTCCAAAATGAAAAGAAAGGGTGGCAACTCGCCACTGCCAATCCCCGAAACCAGGCCCAGACACAGTGACGATACGTTCCAAGCTAGAACGAAGTGCCGCATCAAAAGAAAGCTGGCCCGACCCAAATACACGTGGGGAACAAGTACGCAAAGCAAAATAGTGTTAATTATATTAAAATAATATTCTTATTAATAATAATAAAACTCTTAATGATAATAATAAATAATTAATACTACCTCCCTTCAACTCCACTCTACCATATTCAATTTTGTACAATATTTATGTGTAAGCTTCTAATTGCAATTTTCTCTCGATTAATAAGTGAAAATATAATCATGTGTGATCTTGTTTGATTCGTCTTTACAAGTACATTAAAAATATCTAACTTTTATAATTTTTTCAAATACGTAGCTAACGATATTTACCGCGTAAAACACGCGTTGGCAAACGTGAAAAGGTAAAGTGCTAGAGTGGAGTTGAATGGAGGGTAGTATATGATAATACGAAATTACTTATACTAATACTAATACTAATATTAATAATAAGAATACTAGAATAGTAATAATAATTATAATACAAATAATATTAATGATTTTTTTTATACAAACAAATAATATTAATGATGATAAGCATAAAGTTTAGGATGAGTAGAGCGAAAGTTAGTTGTATTTAATATAGTTATAATAATTTAATGAAGTTGAATTGAAATGAATAAATTAAATTAAAGTAAGGAAGGCAGAAAGAACAAAGCCTTAATTTTCTAACCCACTCTCATTTTATTTTGTTCTTTTGGTCAACCTAAACAATCTCTCTATCTTAATTTTAAAAAATTTGGTTATCTATCTAAAATTACATAAAACTTTCTACCCAACCAAAAAATTTGCACATATCTCATATATTTTCTAAAAGATCACATACATCTTCGCTCGTCAATTTGCCAAAGATATTACTATTTGAGAATGGAAATCCCTACCATAAACGAAATGACAAAATGATAGTCAATGTAAAATGTAAATGCTATAATCATCTCTTTGTATTGTAACCCAAACAACATAAATTTTTGTTTTAAACGATCTTAAGTTAAGACGTACTCACAACCAATTTAAATAATGTTAAAATGAAAAGAGAATTATAAGAGATCTTAACTTAAGACCGTTTTAAGCAAGACCTTATGTTGTGTACTCAATGCCGGAATTACACCATTCGATATAGATCCCTTTAAAGAGGGCAGTAGGTCTTGCTTGCGACGGATCGGATCTTGCGACGGGTATTTTGTGAGAGGAAATGGGTAGAGGGGACAAGGTGGACACCCCCCATGTGCTCTCCACTCACCCTTGATGGATTTTTTGTGAGAGAATATGATATCCGTCTTAAGCTTGTGACGGATAGTGTCCGTCACAAATGAGAATTTGTGTAAAGAGGGAGGCACAAGCTTAAGTGCCTAAATGTATGTGTAGTCAACTAGTCAATGCCAATATTTGTAGGAGACCTTATCTTGTACTAGTAATGATATAGTAGTAGACTAGTAGTTGTAGGAACATGCGTAACATGTCTACAGTCCATTGCCATGAGACGGTGAGACCAATGACAAGAGAAGACAGAACATGACATGAAATATTCCACCCATTGTTTTTTTGTTTAGAAAAACATCAAACTTTCTATAATTTCATTTAAAGTTATTACTCGGACAAAATTGTAATTGAAGTATTTTAAGAGACTCTTTTATAGATCCATGTATTATAAAATTATTGTAACTTTAATCTTTTATAAGTGTAACTTTAATTTACGAACGTAATTAAAGAGAAAATGAAAAGAAGGTCTCATTCTGTAGCTTTAATCCTTAATAGTGTAATTTTATACTAAAATGTGATTTTGAATATATAAATTTGAATTTATGTAATTTTAAGACAAGTTCATATAATTTTAGTCATTTATGAGTGTAGTTTTAGTTATTTACGAGTGTAACTTTAATCCTCATAGTGTACCTTTATACTAAATGTGATTTTTATCGAATATGTTAATTTGAATTTATGTAATTTTAAAACAAGTTTAAGTAATTTTAGTTTTTTATGAATGTAAATTTAATCTTTTACGAGTGTATTTTTAATCCTCATAGTGTAAATTTATATTAAAATGTGATTTTGAATATAAAAATTTGAATTTATATAATTTTATAACAAGTGTATGTAAAACTTAGCCTTTTATAAGTGTAATTTTATTCTTTTATGAGTGTAAATTTAGTTCTTGTTAACTTTCTACTAAAATGTGATTTGAATTTATTTAATAATTTTAAGACATGTTTATGTAACTTTAGTTCTTGGTAGTGTAATTTTAGTCATTGGTAGTGTAACTTCAATCCTTTATTGTGTAATTTAGTCTTACAACACCACAAACCACCCCAACAAGGCAATAACCACCACCCTTGCCTCCTCCACCACCAACAACCACCACTACCATCTACCCACACCCACCCCAACCTCCCTCCAATGACAACATATTGTAAAATGAGTTAGCTTTATAATTATCGAGTAATAATTTTTTCATTAATGTTATCATGATTTCTTGATATTAACACGGACACCCGTTTTACACAAAATTATAATATACTCCGTAGCTATCTTACAAAATACTTCTCCCCCTCCATCTAGATTTTCGCATTTACTTTTTAAAGGGTAACCTTTAAAATTTTTGAATTACAATAAACAAAAAAAGTTTGAAGAAATAACTTTCAGATAATTACATTCGATATTTTAATCTTCTACAAAATTATATTTGCAACAAAAAGTAACACCTAAGTATGTATGGAGTAACTATAATAATTATGGTAAAAATATTTTTAAAAAAATCTCTGGTAAAATTCTTCACTAATTCTCATTGAAGATGGAAAGTTTTCGTGACAAGATGAAAACGGGTGAAATATGGCCATTTTAATGATAAATACGGAGTATGATCATTTATCTCGACAAACTTTTATAACTTAAAAAATTATTCTGATTATATTTCATTTTAAATGGATCACATTAATTCGGCTTAGTAACGAAACGTCGAAACGTCGAAACGTCTTTTCAAAAATATTAGTCGTAGCTGAGAGAAGAAAAAGGGGGACCCACTCCCACAGAAAAAATAACGACCTCTTCTTAGTTCTTACACCCCGCCTTATTTCTCGTTTCATATTCTCTCTTCAATTTCCCTCTGTTTTATTTTTCTCTCTCTTCTACATTTCTCCATTTCCGCCATTGTTACTCTTCCTCCAAGCTCCATTTTTAGCTATACAAAATCATCAATCTCTTTTTCTGAAAATGTCGTTTTCCGATTCCGAGGGCTCGGCGCGCGGACGCCCTAACGAACACAAGAATTTCCGCATGGTTGGCCGTGATAGTGCGTCTCTCTCGCTCTCTCTTTTTCTATTACTACGGAATTTTGTTATGCTTTTTGATTGATTGACGTTTAATTTTGAGGAAATGTCACCTTGATTGTTCGTAGTGGCGGAATTAGATTTGAAATTCTAGAGATCAAATGTAGATTGAAATGTTTTAGAAAATAGTCAAAAAATTTCCTCAAAATTTTAGAGTTTGAGGAAATTCTCTGTTTTCAGATGTTTGTTTAAAATATTACATCTTATTTGTGAGGAATATTTTAATCAAACGTACTGAATCTATTCAACCGGAGGTAGTAGGCAAATGGCCGAGTCCAGAATTATTTTCATTTGACTTTTTAAAAATAAGTTTTGCAATTTAAAATTTCTCCGTTCCATTGAATTATTTACTTTTGATTTATACATGTATATCAATGCTCGTTTTCTTTTGTCTATATTTGTAGTTATATACTTATATACTTACAGAATTTAATGGAATGGCGGAAATACTTTTTATTGAACAAAATATAAAATATTATAATAAGAAGATAATGTATGTAGATGTACAAAAATGGCTAGCTTGTCATCTTAGGGAGCATGTAAAAGTCAAATGGAGAACATTGTAAGGAGGGAGTATTTTAAGTTTGTTGTTTATTGATATTAAATTTAATATTACACTTGTAATAGATTTGTGTTTATGTGAATGTCACTCGATAGAGAAAAGGAGATAGTTGATTATTTATAAATTAAAAGAGTTATCCGGACCATTGCCAATTAGTTATGGGACGAAACTTCATCCGAACTTATGAAGTGGAATATCTCTCCTGCTTGTAGATGTGGCGCATGCCCATTAGTATCATCACTTATGTAGCAAAAAAAGTTTTTAACAAATTCATTCAGTACATAGAAGATCGAGGGTTTGAAATGATGGACTTTATCAGTGGCGGAGCTAGAGAGGGCAACCACTAGACTTTATCACATAGGGTATAATTAGATGGTGAAAATGTGAAATTCAACTTCGTAATCTGTCGAGTATATCTCGTTGGATGAAAGATCAACCATTTGTATGATGTATCATAAACTTCGCTTCCATTGAATGCATTGTTAAAATTTGGTCTTGTTTTATGACATGGACACGATCACTATAACACGAGACCTCTTCCAAGTGAAGAATATAATTGGGAGTTGTTTAAATATACATCATGTTTTTGAGAATTAAGCACAATGTCGTTACTCTTGGCTCTTATAGACATGGTTTCTTTTGCAAATACGGAATTTCAGGACTTTTATACGAGATGCTTAAATCAACTTCAGCTGATTCAAAAGCATGGAAGGTATGTTCAAGTTTACTTTACATACATAAATCTGTTTTATAGATGAGTTATGGTTGTTGCTGCAACGTGTAGTTTAGTATGAAAGGAGAATGGAGGAATGAATTTGATATAGGCGAGAAGGGGTAAGAACATCAGACCATCGCGCCCTTTGGCTATACTGATATTGGCAGCAAGTAGCCAAAGTGATGCTCCATACATCAGACTTAAAGAGAAATAACCCCAAATCAGTATCTATGCCCGTTAATAGTCGTAGTCCAGGTACAGAAGAATAGAAAGTTTCCTCACTGGTTATTGATTCTGGTCTATGCTCAGGAATAAGTAATTCGAAGAGAAGTATGAGCTGATATCGGTAGAGAAATTAGACATATGAGCTGCATATTGAGAATTCTTTGGTTAATACTTCTTAAGTTAAGATGTGATCATCTTTGCTGGTGCTTTTCTTAATTTGAGTAGCATCTGTCACATCCTCACCTGTTTGCCAGCAGCCACTTCCTTTTGCTCAAATCCTACGGCACTCTAAAATGTTTTGTGTGGCGGCTGTGTCAAAGTTGATCTCGTTGTTATCTTTGATACGACGTTTCTTTATTTTTGTCTGAGATATAGTTCAAGCTGTGCTGTTCCTTCTAGGTGCTAATCATGGACAAGATCACTGTAAAAGTTATGTCCTCATCATGCAAGATGGCAGATATCACTGATCAGGGGATTTCATGTGAGTTTCCTTCACTTTTTAATAGAGCATTTTAGGACTTTTAACTTCATAAATCTGTATGTTTCTCTTGTACAACTTACGAAATCTTCCTAGCAAGATTGTCATAGGTTTTGTTTCCTCATTCTTATTGAGTGATATCTGAGTTTCATAAATCATAACTAGAGTCTAGAGCTTAGAAGTATACTGGTAATTTATTCATAAATCTTTGGCAATAATGTTTTGGCCTTGTGTTTTCTTTGTTGACTCACTTTTTTTTTTTTTTTTTTTTTTATTGTTCCAGTGGTCGAAGATTTGTTCAGGAGAAGGGAACCAATGCCATCGTTAGAGGCGATTTACTTCATTCAGCCCACAAAAGAGAAGTAGGTTGTTCCTCCTACAATTTGTAAAAGTTAAGGGCTTCAGTTATAAGACTGTATAACTTAAGCGCTTCAGTGATTGGACTGCTTTTGTACTCTTGAATTTGTAAAACATCTGTAAGAAAGTCTGAATAAGGCACTAAATAAGCTCACATTAAGCCATCTAAATGAAATTTATGAATATCTAGATGTAGGCTCGACAAATCTGTAGCATTCGTGAAGTATTTAAATGAAATTTATGGATATCTGGATTCCTGAAGTAGCATCCGTTTCATCGCTTGTCAGCAAACTAATGGAAAGACATGTCTAATCATTCTCTCGCCTTGTTGCAGCATTGTCATGTTCTTGTCAGATATGTCAGGAAGAGAGCCCCTATACAAAAAGTATGCAACCTCACATGCCTTCATTCTCAGTTATTTTGAAAGGAATTATGTTGATTGATACTCCGTATTAACTGCTCGCTGTTGCTTTTGTATCTGTCTTTCCAGAGCATTTGTGTTTTTCAGCGGACCTGTGCAAAAGGAATTAGTTAATCATATTAAGAGTGATATGAGCGTGGTACCTCGTATAGGCGCATTAAGAGAGGTTAGATGCAGTCCTTTGGTTGCTTATTAACAGTTTAAAATGGCATCTGTTAAAGTACTTATTTTTCTGTTAATGTGCAGATGAATTTGGAGTTCTTTCCTGTGGAGAGCCAGGTATTAAGCGCGCATGTTACAGTTCCCTCATTGCATATTTAGAGTTTCAAGAACTTGCTTCTTGTATCATTGTACATTTACCTGTAAATAGGTGATGATTGATTGATTAATCCAAGTGATTCTGATGCAGGTGTTTGTTACTGATCATGGCATGGCTTTGGAGGAGCTTTATGGGGAGACTTCACAAAATGCTCGGAAATTTGATGCTTGTATGAACACAATGGCGCTCCGAATTGCCACCGTCTTTGCTTCACTCAAGGTACATGGCTTTATATTTTTGTTTTATCTACGGATCAATCTACATGTTTCTTTCTTCTCTGTCTTTTTAATGCCATTTTTTAAAAATTTCTTCAAGATAATACATACTGTAAACTTATTGATCTGAGTGGTAAACTATTGAAGATTTGAAGAGTGGTACTCCTAGCAAATCCTGACAGAAATGATTCTGTTAACTTGTGGATGTGATATGGATGGAGTAGTTTTATAATGTTTGCGCCCAGTTTCACAAAAGTCGATGTGATTGACCGTCATTACTGATCCTTAACGCGTCAAGTTTTAAATGAGAGCTTAAATAGTAATGCTCAAGGTTAACAGAATCATTTATAACAGGAATTGCTAAGAGTACTTCTCATAATTTTGGCTTTTGGGCTTATGATTTTGATACAATGCATTTACCATCTCGTCACATGTTCTTTTCTGTAGGAGCTCCCTTATGTACGATACCAGACAGCAAAGGACCCTGATACAGCAGCTCCACACGAGTTAGTTCCGTCAAAGCTAGCCTCCGCAGTTTGGGACTATTTGACAAAATATAAATCCACAATTCCCAACTTTCCACAAAAGGAATCGTGCGAATTGCTTATATTGGACAGATCTGTAGACCAGGTTATCCGAATATTTCAAATGGCTTTTTTGTATCTTGTTCAGAGATCAGTATTTACAATATCTGCAATGTACTCTTCAGATTGCCCCGGTGATACACGAGTGGACTTACGATGCCATGTGTCATGACTTGCTGGAGGTGGATGGAAACAAATTGGTTTTAGAGGTCTGTCCTATACTACCTTCATCACAAACTAACTGTCCCTATTTGACTTTTAGTGGTCAACCAATGTCGACTTTGACCATTAGTTCTCCAAATATATGTAGAGATATGATGTAAAACTTTTGCCTTGTTTGATATAACAAACATCGGACCTCCCTTACATCGCCATTTGCTGGAGCCCTTGAGACACTGGAGTAATGCTGCTGTTTGCTTTAACAAAACAAGTACTTTTTCGTATTATCATGATAGGTGGCTAACAAAGCAACTGGTCAGCCAGAGAGACAAGAAATTATTCTGGATGACACTGATCCTGTATGGCTAGAGATCCGTCACTTACATATAGCAGAAGTATGTTCCTTGGAATGTAATCTTATTTAAAAGTTTGATATGCGAAACGAATGGCTTAAAAAACCTCTGGATCTCCCAGGCTAGTGAACGGCTTCATGACAAGATGACCAACTTTGCATCCAAGAACAAAGCTGCGCAGCTGAGTCAAGCCTCAAGGTTAGGGATAATAATTTATGCTTTTTGAACTTTTCTTACATATACTCCATGTAGTGGGTTTTCTAATTTTCTTCCTTATCATGATATAACCTGCTGTTATATGGATGCCTTTTTTGATCTATTATACTTTATTTACGAAGATCTTTGTTAATGTACTCGATTATTCCAATCTAAAGGTCTCTCGTGGTTTTTGTAACAACGCAATGCATGTATGTTCTTCAAGGAAATGAGCATGCATAAATCTAAAGCATGCAAATGTACATGTACCTATAATTAAGTTGTCTGGTCCCTGATATATCGCAACTCGCAAGTCACAAGTCTAAAAGTGCTCATGTATATTGCTGACTTAATGCAGGGATGGCGCCGAACTTTCTACCAGAGACTTGCAGAAGATGGTTCAAGCTTTACCTCAGTACACTGAACAGATGCAGAAACTTTCTTTGCATGTGGAGGTCGGAATATATACCTACAATTCTACATACATGCTTCTATTTTTCTAACATATATGGCATTGTATTTGAAATTGGACTGCCTTCATGTTTCTGTCATGGGTCTTATGAGGTGATAGTGTGATATGTTATTGTGTTTCGCAAATTCTCATTTGTGACGCCATCGTAAGCTTGTGATTTGTGATGTCTCACAACCGGCTTATCCTATGATAGTAATTCTTTTCATTCATGTTGCAAATCATGACTCAGAACCCCTTTTGAAGTATTATGAAATAGTGCTTTACAGTAATCCGTCTTTAATACCATAAGTTTATATGCTCTTTATTATTCTCATTTGTAGTGCAGATTGCTGGAAAAATCAACAAGATGATTCGGGACACGAGTCTTCGAGACCTTGGGCAATTAGAACAGGATATCGTCTTTGGAGATGCAGCAACAAAGGAGGTCATAACCTTCTTGAGGGCGCATCCGGTATTGTCTGCTGGTGCTTGAGTTTATTATAAATAATTCACTTAGATCAGTAAGATGCTGCTTGTTATAGAAGAACTCCCCTCCTCATAGAATCCATCTTTTCCAGGACGCTTCTGTTGAGAACAAATTGCGGTTGCTGATGATTTATGCGTCTGTGCACCCTGATAAGTTTGAAGGAGATAAGGCCACTAAGATAATGCAGGTAACATCAGGGACTTTGATTGTGTATATGTTGGCACCTTTTTAAATTTTAACTTCAATATTGGTAGTCTTCTTCTTTCTAAGCTCAGAAAACTCTGCCTTTCTTTTTCACCCAGTTGGCGAAACTGTCAGCAGAGGATATGAAGTCTATAAAAAATATGAGACTGCTTGCAGGATCACCGAACGCTAAGAAGAAAGCAACTGGGAGTTTCTCATTAACATTTGATGGCAAAAGGGTATAAATCATAGTCTGTCTTGGATGTTTATATCGGACACTACAAATGTTATCAAATATCTAACTATTCTTTCTCCTGATCTTTTCATCAACAGAAAAAGATCTCTGTAAGAAAAGATAAAACAAATGCTGAGGAGGAATCATGGGCATTATCAAAATTTTACCCAATGATTGAGGTAAGGTTATCGACGAAGTTACTGAACTTTACTTTTTCTTTATCTTGCGCATCTTGCCTCCTCTTCTGATCAAGCCGAAACCTGGGTCGCTCATAAAATGTCAATTTATTAAGTTAAAAGCTCAGTATTGTCTATATCTTCTGTTTCAGGATTTGATAGAAAGTGTGAACAAGGGTGAGCTGTCGAAGGATGACTACCAGTTCATAAACGAACCAAGTTCAAACAACAAGGACCGTAATCAAAATCAGAGTACATCAGCGAGCACAACTACAACTACAACCACTGGTCCTCGTTCAGTGCGATCAAGGAGGACGGCAACATGGGCACGTACTAATCATTCTGATGATGGAAGCGGGTATCTCCTCTATTAAAACTCAACTTTTAACCATTTGCAGCTCTAATCTTGCTGGATTCAGGATCTTGGGAACCTTGTACTAACTTAGGTACTTGTTCTTTATACAGTGACTCGGTACTGAGGCAAGCATCAAATGATTTTAAGATGACGGGGTCGCGTATTTTCATTTTTGTCATTGGAGGAGCTACTAGATCTGAGGTAATAATCCTTACATCATTCTTTAGCTACTATCTACGGGCTGGATTTGATTCGTTTGCTGAAGATTGTATTAATTCTTCTGCTCTTAGATCCGAGTTTGTTACAAGCTTACAACGAAACTGAGAAGGGAGGTCATCCTTGGTGCAACAAGTATAGATGATCCTCCACAATATATAACGGTATGATTCTCTTTCCCCCCACTATTCTCAAAACATGTTCTGAGCTTTTTCTTCGAAAACTATTCAGTATTCACTATACCGTTATTTCTTTACAAGATTGAGTTTAATTTATATGAAATGTCGCGGGAGTTGAAAATTTGCTGAAGTTCAACCGAAATGTCACGTCAGGGTGGCGACCTAATCGAGGTTTAATCATAATACACTCCTTCACGCGAAAGAATGTAGAAGGGTAACAACACTCTTCGGCCTAAAAGAGTGGGTAATACACAGGCTACAAATACATTGTGGCGATTTTGCTGATAATTGAGGCCTAATATCAGCTTCTATTTTTCCTACTTGTGTTGGATTCAATTCTGTGTATGTATGGTCTTCGGATTACATTGAGGTTTCATATTGGTTCTCATACTTTAGAATTACATTATGCAGAAACTGAAGCTTTTCCAAGAGAAAGGTCTTTCAATGGACGGTCTTCGGATTTGAGTATCTGCCCTCAGCATTCACTGATGCAAGAAAGACAAGTGTTTCTCTTTCGACGATAATCCTTTTGTAACTATATACTCATGTTTCTTTTCTCCATTTTTTTCCTTCTTCTAGGAATTCTTGTAACAGTCGAGGTAACCGGTATTATGTCCGTTGCAGTGAAAGTGCTTTGGTAGGGTTGCAGACTTGTAGATCAGTCTAAGCTAGATAAGTTTTAACTATGCAAGTCTTCCATTTGAGATGAAGGAATATAACAGAATTTGCTGATTCTTAAGGATCTTAACCATGTGATTTTTCAAAGACATTCTATCCATAAAGCATACCGTTAGTCTCCCTGAGACGACCATCCCCGTCTTAAGTGTAAGACGGTCATATATTATCCCATAAAGGTGGACAGGACAAGAGTTTGCTATTCCCTAGGCAATCTGTTTATTTTTGTCTCATCCATCTATTTGACCTGTTTTATTAATTAAGACGGATATGTCGTCTTTTAACAAGTTATTGTGTGAAGCATATGCCAATGTTGGAAAATAAGAGGATGTGGACAGAGTAGAGTTCAGACAGGATACCCCAAATTGATTGTAATATAGGTGTAAGTTCAGACGGTGTTCAGAAATTATACGCTTGTCGATACAACATTGTAAAATTACAGGCATACTGCAACACAAATTTCTTAGAGCAAATGTCTTTTATTTGCCACAGCAAGGCCTAATGTTATTAACATACAAACTAATTCTAAGAAGCAGAATTATATTCTTGCATCAGGTTGCCTTTCAGGGAGAGAAGCTTGATATTCAGGTAAATTCCGGCATGATTCGTAGACTCTATTCAGTGTCGGATAATTGGACTGCAGAGCAATCAAAATATGGTGAGTTCCATGCTATTGAAGACAGGTGTATCTTTTAGCAACCAAAATATTGAGTACAAACAATGCATTTTCAATAATTTACACAAGTACCAGCCACTCACCCACCTAAAACCCGCTAAACAACTTTTTGGAGCAAAAGACACATTAACTTCGGAAGATTGTCGAAACAGTGAAAAAAAGATGAATACCATTTCAATATGAAACCTGCTCATCGCTATAGATATTTGTGGTGCTAGAAATACATCTGCCTGAAGTAAGAAAAAAGTCGGGGAAGGATAAGAAGAAATCGTACAATTATAACAGAAGAAAGCTGCATCAACACAAGTACAGAAGAAAAATGCGACAACATAAGTAAATTTTCAAAAGAAAAAAAACTGGGCTCATTGCTCTAGATATTTACGGATCTACGGAGAACTCGTATTAGATAACAGAAGAAAGATGCAACAAAATAATTACAATTATATGATAAATGAGCTTTCCAAATGAGATAGAGATAATAACGGACTAACCATGGAGACTTCATCTCCTATCGAGTATTTGCCAGCCAAATTTTCAAGCAATGTTTCCAAAGCTGTGAAGTAGATTGTTGTATAATTAACATTTGCATCAAATGAGTTGTTGTAATAGATGCACGTTCTATACCCTACGGCTAGGCAACATATAATTGACTGAAGCACAAGCACATAACAAATGACATGTACTCGCTTATCCAGATTGTGTTGCTATAGAAAGCAAGTGCAAATCAAAGAGTTCAAAAATCATTCCGCTTAATTTGCTAAATTATATTCCACTGCTTTATATTCGTCTACCATCTAAGGTGAGGCAAGGAGTCCGGTATCTCTAAATTGTTTCCACATAACCTATTATGACATCGGAACCACTGTGCTTTACTCCAACGCCATAAAATAGCGAGTCTATGGTCGATTAGCTTTATTGGAAATACAAATACGATTTATTTACTCTTCCTCAAACAAATAAACTAAGGGTTTTTCTCATTTGTACCCTTGTGTTTTTTCGTTTTCTCACTTGTACCCCTTCCTTTTAATTATTCTCAGTTATACCCTTGTACTTCTCCCTTATTTCTAAAAGTGACCTTAAATAAATTTTCCGTCGCATACAGTCCTGTTAATGGCTTCCCTCCACAAAAATACCAACTAATTAGCACGACATCACTAATTCAATTCATCTTCATCATTGATTTCTCATTACTTAAACCCGCATGATCTATATGATCATTAAATTCGATCGACGCCTTCCTCAACCAATATATACATATGCCTAATTAAACTCCATAGCCAAATCTCAACCATAGCCTACTTTTTAAACCTACATCACATCGCCATATTTCCATTTTCGCCATTAAATAACCACCACCTTCTCACTTTTACAATTTTTGACATCATCATCACAAGCTTCCACCTCCAGCAGCCCAATTTACTCAACGTCGTCGGCAACTCATCTAATGGGTGGTCGGTTGTCACGCCCCTGTTGGTTGCGAATGACGGTTTGAACCAATTGGTGGTTCATAAACTGGGATCGATTGCAACAAGTTTGGTGGAGAAGAGAGCGTATCTTGTGGTATTTGAGTTTGGACGGTGCCTCAAGGAGTTTAAACATGGCGGCAAGGGGTGTTATTGATGTTGAGCTTTGATAGCAGATGGCCGGGTTATTGGCGAGGTGGTCAGGTGAATGAAATATAAGTCATGGAGGTTTGATGCCATGGTGATAACTTCTGTTTGTTTATGTGGATGATTATGGTGCCAGAAACGAGAAACCAAACAAACTAACGGAGATAGTGACGGCAAAAAGTTTAATTTGTAAGGTTACTGTTGAGAACAAATGGAAAATTAGAGAGTACAGCTGGGAATATTGAATAAATAAGGGTACAAGTAAGAAAACGCAACATAGAGGGGAACAGATGAGAAAAACCCATAAACTAAATATAAACCACATAAGAAATGTCAACAAACATGCTGAAAACTGGACTACATAAAATCAAAGTGATAACGAGGCAAGCAAAGAGAGAAAGTTTGCTTACCATAAAATCCTTTATTGATTATCTGTTGAACCCATAATAAAGCCGCTTCTTCACCAATTTTCTTCGCAATAGACATCTGTAAATTAACAGTTTGTCCAACTACTTAATATTTTTCAAAAAAATATTACTCCCTCCGTTCACAATGATTTGTAAATGTTCGGATATATTTGTTAATATTACCTAATTTAGGTTTTGTATGATTTATTTAGGGTCTTGATTTTCGCAGTACACATATTACTCGTTTCAGTACATTTTAGACCATTTTACCCCTCTCATGTCTCTATCTCATTTTTTATTTCTCAAGTGTACTGTGTACTAAGATAGGGAAGGAAAAAACAAACCCAAAACAAACTCACACCACCACCATCCTTCACCACCATTGGTCACCCCGGCAGTCCCTTCCCCTTTATGCGACCATCCTTTCCATGTCCCATCGTCGGCGACTTGTGATGACAGCCACACGCCTACCGCCACGACAACATTTTATCCCTCAATTAAACTCATACCCCACACTTTCGACTCTCCCTGCCCTACCAGCAGAACCCTTGCCCTCTCGTCGTCGCTGACACCTCACCATCCCCCACCCACTCCACCGTCCTACCAAGGCCACCATCACCAAAGACCTATTTACAATAACTTGTAATTAAGACAAACCCTAATTTTTCAAATAAAAATCCAACAAAATAAAAGAATAATTAATTTGATTAGTAATTCTGCTATTAAAGATTATAAACTTGTTGTACATATAAATTATGATTTCTAATCGAAGAGATTTTTCTAAATTGAGAGGGTATAAGGTTACTATGTGAGAGTATTGGCAAGGGAGAGAAATGAGTTCGTTTTTGGTGAAGGGCATGTAAATGGAAAAAATTGGGTAAAAAGTACTAAATTGAGTAAAATATGTACTACGAATTTTCGCAGTACACATTTTACTTATTCTAGTACACAGTTGACAATTATACCCTTCACATTTCCCCTCTAATTTTCCCTCTCTAACTTCTTTCTAAAATACTCTATTATAATAATAATAATAATTTCACATTTCCATTCTCCCTTAATTTAATACCACATCGATTTCGGCTCATGTTATCGATGGCGGATTGTTTCGCGGGCAGAACGTCGGGCGGTAAGTCGTGGTGCAGTGGTCGCCGGCAGTATGAACTTTGCCGGCCGACCAGTCTGCCGACGTTTGGTGTGAGTGGGACAAGGTGGTGCGTGGTGGTTGGGTGGTATTTGTTGCTCTTGTGCGTGGAAAGCATAACATAAAATCCCATCAATTAAGTACACTACAGCACCCCATGGAAGCAATTCGTTGCCGATTAACAGCTTCCATGAGTATTCTTGATTGGATGATTACACTATCAATTGACCTCAATAGAATAAGGTTGGCTTCCTTTTTTTTATTTGGCTGATGTCTTTCCCTTTCTGTCCGGCCAAACGACGAGATTCCGGCGAGACAACGTCATGCTCGTTGCCGGCGGCGAGCTACTACTTAAACCACCGCATTCCACAACAATACCAATAATTAACTTGAAACAAACCCTAACTAAAAAAATACAAAAGTATAATGATGATTCAATCAATTAGATGGATAATAATTAACTATTGAATTAAATATAACCATTTATAATTAAAAAAATTGAAAAAGATTGAAAGAGATTAATAATTGAGCAATAGAGAGAAGGTAGAGACTAGAGATAATTAAGTTTGAAGATTTTTAGTAAAGGGTACTAAATGAAAAGTTAGATGCAAAATATACTGAAAAGAGTAAAATACGTACTACGAAAATAAACTCTGTTATTTATTGATGAAATGAAATGTGAACTCATAAAATACCGTCTCCTTATTTTCTTCACTTTGATAAGTTTGACAAATAATCAGCGCTCAGAAGGGAGATATACCTGCACTCCTCCCATGTGTAGTGGCTGCATGCTGCTGCCGACAACACTAGCAACCTGTAGCAGAGGAAAGCTAAATATGTTAACGACACTGGATTTCATGAGCAATACATATCGTCCATTTTAAGACAAGTTATCCTTCAAGAATCAAGGTGCCAAACACACCCTCCTAAATTACAGTCGAAAGTCTAGACACTTAGAAAGGCATGCTTAATCTTACCTGCAGACTGATGGCTTTCAGGCGAGGATCTGCGGGTAAAAGTTGTCTTTGAGGATACTTATCTTCTAAGTACTAGAATCAATAAGATATTGACGAATGACAAAAATCATTAGTCACGAAGCTGTAGATTCCAAAGAAGATTCATGACAAAGCAATAGCACAACACCTACCATCAGGATAGCCAATGAGTCAGCTACAACAACTCCATCGTCAACCAGAACGGGAACATAATGAAGGGGGTTGATCTTCTCAAACTCTACAAGCACACATCATGAGCATTAGGCGGTGTTTGGTGCATAAATCGTAGTATATCTTATTAATCCAGGATCAGCACATAAACAGTCATCACTCATCAGGCACATTCAAACATCACCCGGCCTATCGTAATAGGGGGTGATGCACCCTCCATGTTCACAAACAAGTAAATATTTGTTAACGAAGGTCTAAGGAGCATATTAATAATGTTAATCTAGTTGACGTGGGTAGTATTTCTTTAACTTCAAGGTCACGAGTTCAATACTTGTAATGACGAAATTTTATTCAATGTTCTTTTACCATTTATGTTGTGTATATTTTGACCAATCAAATCCGAGATTTTTAACTTTGAACTGAATTTCCAATATATTGTCAAAAGCTTGGAACCGGCTACTTCCGTGGTTTTGTTAAATTTACGCACCCCGGTCGTCCAAATTTCAAAAACACTTCTGATCAGTAGCCCTGTAGAACTTTCTATCCAAGTTTCTTCAAATAAACTAAGCAGGATCGTATGTACTACCTCCATATCTTATTGATGTTCAAGAAATGGGAACATCATTGAAAAACGGATTCTAGCATATTTTGTTTTTATCAATTGCTTCTTAACCGGTTTACAATCACGGCAGACGTCAGTTAAACCAAACTTACTTTACATCACTAAACATGAAATCAGGATTTCTAATTATATATCTAAAAAAATTTAGCATTTTTAAGTTTTAACTATATTTTCCACAGCCCAAAAAAGTAAAAATAACAACAGACCTGGAGTAAATTGCTGTCCATTGACAAGATCAACTGATTTATACTGGTATGCTAATCCTACAGTAACATAAATGCAAACCCATTTACTAAATTAATCCAAACATGATCAAATGTTCAAAACTAATGGAATTAGAATAATAAGAAAAGAGAGTAAAATAAATAAATAAATAAGAAAAGACCTTTTAAGTTTAAAGCAAAGCGAACTCTCCAAGAACATGAGCTATACCAGTGAGAGTAAAGAATCAAGCTTGAAGTTGGAGTTGATGTTGTTGCACTTTCCATCTTTGTTTTAACCAATTCACATATCTTAATATAATCACTGATTTTAGAGATTATCAAGTCAAAGTGTGAAAACTTCAAGGTAACAAGCTAAGTGAGTCAGCTAACCCGCTTTTATAGGACGATGATAAAGTCACTATCATTTTGTTTAATGCCGCTAAAATACAAGCTAGTTATATGAGTATTTATAAGTATTTACTATTTCTCAACTTTTAATGCCCTTTTATGGCATTAGTAAAAACGGTAATAATTTATCATTATTCTTTTTGTACAAGTTTCAAGTAATTGGTAAGTGTTGTTCAAGACCAGACAAGAGAGAAAATATTCAGCAAATAGATTATACATCTGAGGTAATACCACTAGTTGTATATTTTCTGAGTTTTATGAAAAAAAATTTGAGTTTTACTTTAAAGATTATGCGTTATACTAGAAAGTTTACGAGTTAGTTTACTTAAATATTAAGCTCAAAAAAATATAATATAACTCAAAAACATTACATATAAACTCAATTAATTTCAGTTTTAAATGCAAAAAAATTAAAAAGTGACCTATAAACGTTAAAAAGCTCATAAAAAATACACATTAGCTCAAAAACAATTTAAATCTGAGTTAGTACATCCGATGTATGTTCCTTTTTGTAGAAAACATAGAACCGATTAAACACACATTTTTAAAAGTACTAGGCTACTAATTAATGTTTATTGTTATTAAACCCGTAAACGAACTGTTGTAATCCGCTTTAATGATGTTTTATCCTTGGGTTTCAGTAACAAAAGTACGAATAGAAAGTTGAAAAAATTAAAATGGACAAAAAAAAGGGGTACTCCGTAGAAGTTAAGAGAAAAGAGGTATTTTCAACAATTGATCCTCATAATAATGCCGATTCTTTTCCTACCTATTATGCTGACTTAAAAGCTCCCCGCCTTCCGTAGGTGGGTAGCTATAAGATTATATAGTTATATTATCCAGATATTCGAGTCAAATTGCCCAACGAAGAACGATCTTACACTAGAAATTTCAGCTTGATGAATAGATTACATACATGATTATGCCAACCACAATTAGATACCACCAATATTCACCTAACAAGCCTAACTTGTTGGACAGCTTTACTTTCACCATCTAATGACCGAAATACGACAATGAAAAATGAACATCGGAAGATAATTCCTCAAAGCGGAAAGTTTACAGATTGGCAACTTCAACCATCACTATTACTTTAATCACTCACCAACTTCATATTTCCATTATCAAACTATCTCAGTCCCTTTTTCTTGCAGTTCTTACAACTCAAAGAAGAAAGGGACTGGCTACTGCAACGCTAACTGTCAACGTTAGATGGTAAAAAAAGACTACTGGGTTAGGTGGTAGACTTTGGCACGTCACACTACAGACCCTAGTACTCGCAGTGATGCATCGTTGTGATACTGGCATCACCCAAGTTCAACTTTTGGATCTTTGGTACCCAGAAAACTTCCGGCTGCTTCATCGGCCACATCACTGATTGATGACAAAGTGACAATGTATTAATGTCAGATACTCAGATAGATGATGGAAGTAGTGGAACCAACATATTAGGGGGTGTTTGGTTGGAGGTTTTTGAATGGATTGGAATGGATTCAATCCATTCTAGTGTTTGGTTGGAGGCTTTTGGAATGGAGTTAGAATCCATTGGGTATCTAACTCCATTCCAACCCCTTGAAATCTCATACCCATATTTACACCCAAGTTTCTAACTCCATTCTATCTTATTACAACTACTATATCCATTCCATGATTGAACCAAACACTTAGGAGTAAGTATGGGGTTCTAACTCCATACCTCTATGGTATTAGAAGCCATTCCAATCTATTCCAATACTTTCAACCAAACGCCCCCTTAGTGTATTTGTGAGTCTTGTACTCCCTCTTATTCATCAGATTCTTTACATTTGCTTTTGGTGTGGACTTTTAAGACCTCACATGCTTGTGATTTTTAGGGGTGCTATATGTTGTGTTAAGTGTTAACCATACATAGTCATATAGACCCGAAAAAGGAAACGTAACGAATCTGTTGAATAATACCGAAAAAGAAAAAATGTAAAGAATCTGATATTAGGAGGGAGTATGACCGTATGAGACAGTCTCACATGTAAGACCAAACCAAGCCCTTAATTATTCCTCAATTTAATTTGGGTTGGTCATTTTGTCTCATATAAGGCTGCCTCATAATTCGTAGAAGTTTTTGCATAGTTCAGATTGATAAGTAAACCTGTCTACGGCTTCTGACTTTGCAATCAATGTCATTCCCTTTGAGACAAGCAGGTCACAGAAGTCCTTCATGTCATGTATCTGGCAGTATCGACAGAGATACTGCAGAAAGTCGTTAAACTGTTTTGGTTCCTACAATAAACAAACTTTTGGGATTCAAACCAGCAGCCGGGGTCATCAGTTAACAGCAAAAAAAATCAACTAGAATGTATGCCATGGTATTTGCTGAATATATTTTAGTTAACAGTGAGCCTTCTATCGGACAGTCTCACATACGAGTCTAACCCAAACCTCTATGCATTCCTCATTTGATTATACAACTAATGAGTTTGTCCCATGTATAAGGCCATCTTAGACAAGTTTGTTTGCTTAAAGACCATACCTGCTCAAGAACACAACCTTTTCGAAGGGCAGCAAGACAGTCTAATGCATTTCCATAGTTATCCCCTGCATAAGAATCCTCCAGGAGCTCAAGAATATTACTCTTCATACCCTTGATTGCTTTAGTCACCCAATCAGGGTTGTCTCTACGTGCTATCATTGCCTTAAAATCCTGTACTGGAGTAACCTTCCCAATCTTGTCAATAAGGGCAGTAGAGTAATTAACATCAGAACTGGATGGTTTTTCCTCACCATACTCAATCTTAGCCACAGGAACATTTTCAGTGCAGGTCGACGGCTTTCCGTCGCCATTCTCAATCTTCGCCATAGGAGCATTTTCAATAGATTTCATTGGTCTACAGTCTTCTAAAGCCCCTCTCTCATCATCTGACCCAGAAGGTTTTTCCCTTATCGACCTAGCCGATTTCTTTCTCTGTGAAAAGAGCAAAGTTAGAGTCAAATAATTATAATCTAACACGGTTGCTAAAGCATTTGGTGAAAAGCAGTACCTTTGGATTTTCCTTCACTTCAAAGCATTTTCGAAATTCATCAATCACAGAATTATTTTGAGAAAAAAGTTCAGGATCCGGTTCAATTATCCTCATCAAGGCTTCATCAAGTGGAGGTACAGCTGCGTCCAAGCTTTTTATTCTTAATTCAAGAAAGTGGTAGAAGCGCTACATAATCATAAAATTACCCTGATCAACCTTTTGTTAGAGAAAAATGGAATTCACATATGACAATAGTTCAAAAAAAACTATTTTCTATTTACTTCAAATAAAGTTACATTTATCAATGTATTGCACTGTTGTTGGAGGTGTTACGTTCATCATATCATCTAAATGTCAAATGGTGATACAGGGAGTAATAATTAGCAGTTTTAGCACTCAACTGAAGTTAATAATCGACCCTAAAGAAAAATTTGGTACATGAAGCTCTATCAATTCTTTGATTTGAAATATATAAAAGCAAACCCTTACAATTCAGAAATTACTGCTACCATTAGCAAATCTACAGGTACTCCATATTCATGATTCCGAACTTTAAGATCAGATAAACCCCGAGAAGCCAGAAATAAGTTGCATCATACAGAATTTATTAGACAAATAGTGTCCTACAAACCTCGAGTACAGGATTTGGAGTAAAATCTGGCCTTAGATTCTCCTCTTTTGCAGGTGGAGCAAGGTCAAGCATCTTTACAAAATTATCTGCAGCCTCCTGCTGTTCTTCTGTTGGCTGAAATGCTTCAGGAAGATTTCTGAAAGAAGGAAATTGGAACTCTCTAACATCCTCAGCAAACGGGAGCACATTGAAGTAAAATGAATCAGGCTTCACAAAAAGAACACACAAAGACAGACACACACAAAAATTAGATGGCTGTAAAGGACAGAAAATAAAAGGCTCGCAAAATTAACAATAACTAAAGAACAGAATTATTCGAGTATCACTAAAAGAAGGGAAAAACACTCACAACATTGTCCTTTGCAGAAACATTTGGTGTCAGAACTCCAATCACAACACCTGCCTGCCCTTGTCTCCAAACACAGCGAACTATGGCTACCTTATTCATTTCCTTCATGGCTCTAGCCAATGCAGAAACCGCAATGACAGCTTCTTTCTTGCCAGGTTCAGCAATAAATAAGTTGACATCTTTCATAAAATATTGGCTGAAAGCATGAGAAGAAGAAATTCAGAGCTCCATGAGTTAATATTCCCTCCAGTCCTTTTTATACTGGCCCATATGATTTGAAGGTCAAACTGTGTCAAACTTGACCAATAAGTCTCACAACATACACTAGCTATGGCAACAAAATGCTCTTTGTATTGCAATATGAAAATAGCTTTAAGCCTTTAATAAAGTAAATTAGAACAATTTTACATTGTATTCAGAGAAACTAATGGTCAGTCAAGACTCAAGAGGGCCAATAAAAGTGGAATTAAGGCCGGTAATTCTAACTTGCATAAATAAGTGAATTAATCTTGAGTGAAAAATAGATTTGCTCACCGTAGTATATTTTTAGCATCAGTGAACCCAAGAAGCTTCACACTCTTCTCAGGTTTGAACTTGACAGCTTCCCATTCATCCGTTGAGATGGGAACCACCTCAGGACCATACCGATAACCTTTAATCCTTTGTTCCGGAGGCACGATTTTGCCTGGGTCTTGAATGCTTTGATACTCATAATCGACCTTGATTTCATGAGTGGCAAATCTATCAGTTGCAGGTGCTTTATCTGAATATTTTTTCAGTGTCGGAAATCTCTCTTCGGAAGTTTTTTTATAGACCCAAACCTGTCATTGAGAGATATGGAGTTTACATATATGGTGAAGTAGTGAACTGTTGGTGGCCCTGTCGTCAGAGTTCAATTTTATTCAGACACTATGAAAGGCTAACAGCATCAACTACAGATTTAGAATACATAACTAAGGGTATTATAGTAATAGAGGTTTGTCAAAGGGGTTCATCCACCTTTTTAGAAGTTTGTGGACAAACTTCTCTATTGTTGGAGGAAAAAAATATGCAAATGGTAAGTTGGTAACAATGTAGTATCCAAGTTTGTGCAGAGAGAATGTGAGAGAAGAAATAGTTTAGTGGGCCATTATATGAACCTTGAAGAGGTTTGTTTGTTGTTGGGAGGAGCTTTGTAGGTAACCGTAAATGGGTTTGTATATTAGCTTATGTAGCATGATGTGGCATTAGAACAAACCCATTAAAGGTTCATTTATTAATGCCCTTAGTTAAAATGCAAGGTAAGCATTTACTCAAAAATGTGTCAAGTTCCGCAAGTAGAGAAAACACGCTACTTATGACTAACTAAACACACATTGTGTTTGATATTGGATGTAAGCAACCTTGACCTAGTGTAATGTTAGTAACACAAAGAGGTTTACAAATGACTCGTAAAGTAAATGGTGTTGAGAATTCCTCCATAGTGAGATTTGTTCAGGCATGACCTAATAACATGCAACCTTACCTTGATTTTGAGGTTTGAGCTCACTTCAAGATCACCCCTGAATATCGTAACAGGTGCTATACTCCGGGTCCTGAGTGCTCCTAACAATGAGGTTGAACTTTCAACATATACGGTCTTTGCCAATGTTGTCTTGGTGAATAGTTCTAGCAGCTGGTCGTTCTCATCCATAATATTCTTATCAGCATCACTGCTTAAATTCCCTCTCACAACGATGCATTCCAATTTTATGGCCTGCTCAGTCATTTGCATAGCTATAGTGCTGACTTGATCTTCTTTTGTTCCTTCGAACGGATCTCGTAGACGGGAGAGCGCATTTGTTATTAGGCAAATGCGTTTTTTTCCTTTATTAGTAGGCCCATATTTCTTTATAAGCATATCCATTCCAACCACAATGGCATCAAGAACTAAGATGCAAGTTAAGGTCTCAACTAACATCGCATTAGTATTGTACAAACAGAGCAATTGAATAAGGAATTAAGGACTATAAAACAAAAATAATTAAGAAAAAGAGAAGAACCAACGTATCACCGCATATCTTTGATAAGCTAGACAGATACACTGTATAAGACAGTGGAATCATTCCCAGCTGACCAATAGACTGCTTAAGACAGTGGAATCATTCTCAGCTGACCAATGCAAGTGGCATTTGATAGCTACAATTTGGTCGTCAGTCTGAGCTCTGAAGTACCAGGAACAGAGAATAAATGCCTTGCACAAACACATAAAGAGTAATAGAAAGCTGTTGCACATCATAACATAAAATAAGAGTAAACCGAATCTCTAGTGAGTGAAAATGATGGATCAAGCAGAGTAGACATTGCCTTATCATGGACATAGGTATTGGAATGTTCGAGCAAAAAGAAAACTAGAAGACCTGTTCTAATGGCAACGCCAAATACAGATGATGTTCTTAAACAAACAGAAATGTTATCAATGGGAATTTGTAGCTTCTCATGATACATACATATTAAAAAACGTGTTCAACCAATCAACCATAAACTAGTTCAAATTTATGTGGAGTAAAAAAAATAAGATAAAAAAGTCAATAAGCTCAAAATCCAACGGAAATTGCACAAAGCAAAAACAAGTAACCATAAAAGATACAGTCACCAGGAACTGTCCCTCGTTGAAGTTGCTCAACAACATCAACCAAGTCTCCATCTACAACTTTTATACTCCTCAGTACCATGACATTTTCATATCCGCCTACTTCCCTTGTCAAATCATTGTTTGTTTCTGAAAATTAAATAAGAGACTATAAGGGCATAATAAACTGGCTTCTAATATGCTCGCAGAAAAGCAACACTACAAGGAAAAACTAAAATTCAGCAAATGCAATGATATACATTTTTCTCTGTTAGATTAGTATCTTAATCGTAATGTTGAGGCTTGTGACCCCTAATTATTGCAATTATTTACTGCAACAAAAAATCTCAAAGTAGAAGAACCAAACACATCTATAATCTCGGCTGTGGCGTGACATAAAAGCGAGTCTGCAGTCCTAGACCAACTTCACTATGGTATCAAAGAAATTGCGTGGCCAATTAAACCCTATCTCCTTTCAGCAGCAAGTTGGAAAAAGGTCACGAGGTACAATAAATGTCATATCACATTAGTTGCAGTATTACAGTAAGACTCAAAGAAAGAATATAAATAATATACAGCAAAAGAAACTGATGCTTTCCATATAGTAAAATTATGACAAAAATGTTACACTAATGTCTCTATATAGAGTTCTGCATAAGGGAGATTAGAAGTATGCAGACTAACCACTGAGATAAAAAGAGGTTGTTTCTATCACTCTTGATTAAAAAAACACCTACTACATGCTGTTACAAGAAAATAATGATCTGGACCTAAAACAAGAAATCACAAAATCTGTACTATTCAGCAAGCCAATTTGATTTATTCCATAATCCAGAGTCTAGTCATCATGTTCTCCAATTTACAGCGTAATGCAATAACCTTCGAGCTTTATGTCAACCTTCTATTCAATACTCTTTTTTCCCTATGTTCGCCTCAAATAGAAACAGAACTTAATGAAACCCCAACTTATCAAATCCTTGTGAATAACAACATTCATGATGTGGAAGCCCAAAAAAATATAAAAAACTATATTCAACTATTCAAGTACATGAACATGAATAACTGGCACAATCGCACAAAATAAGGTACCTTGGGTCCCAAACAAGACTATTCCAACCTCATCATATTTGTTATACATGAGCTGCACACAAAAGTTAAACAATCAGCATTTTTCACTGATCCACTCAGTATTAGCAGCATAAAAGGAAAAGAAAAGCATAACATATTGAAAGTGAACCTTCTTTTCCAGAAGCATGGCACAAACTTTCTCAGCCTGTGGAAGAACACTATGCATCTTTGGACCAACGTCCAGCAATAAAATCAATGATTCCTATCATCAAGAGTAGGAAATTATCATCCACAAATATACTAAAATAGTTATATACTGTGATACTGCTTTAATTTTATGTTACCTACACGGCTTAACCTAACAAATGACATATATACTATTTATATTCACCCTGGCGGCACAAAGAGGTTAAGAGACATGTCTGGCATACCAGTTTCACAATTATAAATAACATTCTTAGCATCTATTTTGCCAAAAACAACTTCGAAATTTTTCTCTCTTCTAGGTTCTTGTTTACTATTACACTTTGTTTGGTAGAGAGAAACTGAAGCGACGATAGAGGAAGGAAATGGAGCACTTAAAAACCATTTTTAGGACGGACCATTATTCATATCAAGTCTGGAGTTAATTCATTATGCACATGTTTAAGCAAATACAAGAGAGTAAATTCATGCAAAGCATGAATATGTGTCTATATTATTTATATTATTTATGTTCTTATGCATAAGCTCTGCACTCCTATTAACCTAAAGCATGTACGAATTGGCAGCATGAATATGAAGAGATCTTGCCATTTTCAATGGATCCAAAGACGCATTATTTTTTTTTTTTAAATATGATGGAATAAAGCAAAATGGCTCACTATAGGGATTGCACTTCTTCTTATTGTGAAGCGACACTCATTAGATTCAGTTTTGGACACTTAATTCTGGGTCATTTGAAAACAACACATGGATAAGACTGCATGCATTCAACCTTGCTACCCAGTAACTTGCGGAACCCCTTGAGGAAATGGAGTAATGTTTATATAAAAGTGACGAGAGAGAACATCCTTTCAAAATCTTGCCAATTTTACAAGAATATGATTTTATTCAATAAGGCCGAAAAATGGATCAAACGAATTATCTGTCTTCCTTTCTTTACCACATACATTTTAATCTAAACGAACAATTTTTGGACTCCTTCCCTCCTCTCCTACCCTATCCTTATTGAAAGATTATTTTCTCTCCCTTTCGTTTCGCTTGCTCACCAACTTTACTACCAAACAAAGTGTTACGAATATAACAGAAGTTTCGGATTACATAGTCACTACTCACTAGTCCAATTGTTCACGCTTTCAAGCTAACGGAAACTCCAAAGTGCAAAGTGTGTCTGCACAAAAAGTCCCTAAAACCCTTTTCAGGATGAACAAATTAACAAACCTCAATACCGTCCCTCGAAAAACCTAACAAAAACCTACTAGCTACGTTAAGTCGGCTCAGATTGATCATTATTACTTTCAAAATACTCCAACTTAACCCGGATTCTAATTATCCTTGCAGAATTACTCGGTACATAACTAATCGAAACATAATATCCGAAAATACATACTGAAACCGCAATAACTAACTCATCTCAATACGATCCTAACCTCTAATTTATCAAATTTCAAGTTGACATTTTCTAAATAAATTAATAAAAAAACATCAAATACTACTCCAAAACCTTAAATTCGTGATAAAATCAAACAGCAATATACAGAAACATGCAATTTTCAACAAGACAGAATAACAGTGTGACGTAGCTGAAACTATAACCCTAAAAATGGTGAGAATAAATGAAGAGCAAATTAAAGTTAAATTAAAGAGAGATGATGGTAATACAGAAACTAAAAAAGAAAGAAAGTGGAGGAAGTACCTTGTTACGAGCCATTGTTGAGCAAGTTAGAGAAATGAGAGGGAGATGAAAAGCTGTGTGTTTTGAATTTTTTTTATGTTTTAAAAGAGAAATTAGATTGCTGCACAAGCTTCTCAAAATCTCAATGTTTTTAGAGACGACTAAAAAACAAAATTGTTTTATCCCGCCCTATATTACTCATCCCGCCGCCTAATTTCATTTCACTTTACAATTTTGCCCTTCTTACTAAAAGATCTCTCTAAAATTTATTTTTTCCGTTAATTCGAAAATGAGTGACGGTAATGAATTTTCGATTATCTTTATAATTCGTACAATAATTATGATAACGAACCTCGATTTACAAACGATTGGAACGCTCAACGGGATAACATTTCGATTTACGAATTTCCGTCACATCATTCCCAATTCGTTTCTTTTTCCGAGTTTGCCCTTCTCTCTATATCGTCTTTCTAAATTTATTTTTTATCGGTAAATCGAAAATGAGTGACGGTGATCTATTTTACGATTATTTTTTTTAATTCGTACAATAGTAACGACACCAATTTCAAACAATTGGAATGTCGAACAACATTAACGTTTTAACGAACAATATTATCGTTTTAATGTTAACTTTTATACATATTATTTAACGATAATTAATTTCAACAATTAGCAATCATTTAAATTTTTACAAAAAAAAATGCCGATTAAATACTGGAAAACTTCAATTGGCCATAACTTTACGCTCGGTTGTCTGTTTTCGATGATTTTTTTTTTTCAAATCGCTTATCGCGACGAGGCGAACGCAATGGTAAAAAAAATGTTTTCAGTGGTCCATTCGTGTAAAACACACGAATTGGCCTTGGCCGATTCATGTGGTTTACACGAATGGGCCTAGGCCAGTTCGTGCAAATCACACGAGTCGGCCTTGGCCCAATCTTGTGATTTACACGAACTGGCCTAGGCCCATTCGTGTAAACCACATGAATCGGCCCAGGTCAATTCGTGTGTTTTACACGAATAGGCCACTAAAAACAATTTTTTTTTACCATTGCGTTTGTCTCGTCGAGATAAGTGATTTGGAAAAAAAAATCATCAAAAACGGACAATCGAGCGCAAAGTTATGGCCATTTGAAGTTTTCGAGTTTTTAATCGGTATTTTTTGAAAAAAAAATCAAATGATTGTTATTAGTTAGTGTTTTTTATATTAATTATCGTTAAATTATATAAAAAAATTAACGTTAAAACGATAATGTTGTTCGTTAACACGTTAATGTTGTTTAATACTCCGTATTTCAATTGTTTTGAAATTAACGTTAGCAGTTTTATTTTTGAAGCGGTTTTAAAATTTGAATTTTAAAATAACAAAGGGGAAAGAATAAAGGTTGGTGGGTCAAATAACAAAGGGCAAGAAAGTAATTGTAGGGGGGGCGAGATATAGCAAACCCCCTAAAAAAACAAAAATTCTTATTTCAGTCTGAAAAATAAAACGGGATTATGTTTCCATTTTTTAATAAAATATAACCACAACTGATATTTACTTCTTTTCAATAGTGTTACATCTAACTAGAAAGTGGTTGTAAAATCTCGTCTTATTGCTTCAGACCAAAATGGTCTGTTTGAAGCAAGACCAACTGAAAAAAAAAATACTCTTTTTTTTTGGGTATCTTAAAGACTTATTAAATTGAAATACACAAAATTCTTGTATAAGGATACCAATTACGTACATCCTACATAGGGATGTCAATGGGACGGGTCTTCGCCGGTCTCGCCCCACACCCGCCCCACTTGGGACGGGTGCGGGTAATGATTTGACGGGTGGTGGGGCGGGGGCGGGTATCAAAAGTGACATTCGTCGCGGGTGGTGGGGCGGGTGCGGGTATCACATGAGACCCACCCCGCCCCACACCACCCGCCTCGCTCGCATGTCCCCGCCCCGCTTATACCCGCCTTAATAATCTTCGGCTCACCTATAGTATACATCTAGTTAAGTAAAATTTTACAAAAAAATGATTATTTTAAAAATATAAAGGCTAAAATAATAAAATAGACTTGTTTGATAACTTATGTATTAGTTTATTGAATGTGAAATAATTTCATACCACTTTCCGGATACTATTTGTATAAGTCGTACGAAACTTAATATGTTTAGATTCATGATTTGTTTTTTAAAAAAAAAAAATATGAGGAGAAAAGTAATTTAGCGGGTCCCCGCGGGGCAGGTGCGGGTTTGAAAAGTTCAACCCGCACGGGTCGTGGGGCGGGTGTGGGTACGCTTTATAGTTCGCGGATGCGGGTGCGGGTTACCTATCCTCTGCACCCACCCCGCCCCATTGACATCCCTAATCCTACAATGTTTTTAGAGAAACTAACAACGTACTCCGTAATAAATTTTGGAAATTTCGATATATATTATATTAGGTATTGTATTAGATATCGATAGTTATTGTTATCGCAAATAAGAATATTCAAATCTCGCTAACTTGTAATTGTAACCCTTCAAATAGCCACATGTAATTTCGAAGAGTTGGATAAGTGAGATTAATAATATAGACAGTTGGATAAATAACACTAATTTCATTAGTTAAATTGTTACTTCTCTATACTTTAAGAGTGTGCTTTAATCATTTTCTTCTCCAACCCTCAAACCTCATTGCAGATGTAATTATCCCACTACCCATATATTAGAACTTGCATTATATTTAAAGGAGTTTAAAGACATAATTGTGTTCTTGTTTTGTGATTTTACACTAGTTATTGTATGAGACGGTTTTACATTATATTACCATAAGATGGTCACAATGTGTAAAAAGATAACTTATTTATTAATATTAAATATATAATATTTTACAGAAAGTGAACCGTCTCATAGTGTGACACCGTATTAATTTATAAAACGGTCCCATAAAAAAGTGGTCCCAATAAATATAAATGGGCCAAATTTACATACTCAAATCCACATATTTAACTATCAAAAACTCTAACTCTCTCCTCAATACTACAAAAAAAACTTTGACCTATCACCCTATCTCTCGCCGTCTCTCTCTCAATTCTCCATTTCAGTACACAAATACTCGTACAAACACATAAAACAAATACTCCTACAAACACTTTTACAAAAAGCAAACCTTATATCACAACTTTTCTCTATTCATCTTTTACCTCACTTATTCATGAAGCTCATCACTTAATCTTCACCAATTTTGTGATGGAACCTGACTCGCCTAAAACGTCGCTATTAAAGACGGACAAATTAACAATTTATAATCTTACTAATTACCTACTAATTAAACTAAAATAGAGTGGAAAGCAAGGGTCGAACCCAAGGGAAGGGGGAATGCAATTGTGTAATTAGAAGAGTAACTAGAATAATTGTGCAAGTAACAAACAATATGTAAAAGGGGGGGTTTTGATTTTGATTCAAAAACAAGTAAATTAAAACAAGAGTGCAACACAAGAAAGCAATTAGAGGATGAAATAAATCAAGTTGAGAAAAATTTAACCGAATCCTATATATGGTCATCAAATGGTTGATCTTTGGCTCATTAATTACTATTAATTTATTGTGAAGATTACTCTTCTAAACCTCCTTAATAGTGGTAAATGACAAGGAAATCACACTTAATCATCAACCCAACTTATTAAACATTTCAAGTAGAAATCACATACATTGATTCAACTAATAAGAAGATAAAAGCATGACAGGTTCAATAAGAGCAATTAGGCACAATGAACACAGTTAATACCAAATTGCAAGTTAATCCCTTTCTTGTAGGCCAAATTAGGAGGAAATCACACTCACTAATTCAAATACAAGGAGTTGCAAAAATAGAATCACAAGGAAATCACACTTAATGATTCTAACAACAATAGATTAGGAAAATGGTAAGATTAAGATAACAAGGAAATCACACTTAATTACTTTAATCAAACAAGTTTTCAAATCCAACAACATAAAACTCAAGGGATTAACAATAATAACAATAATTAGGAAAAGATTAGGAGTTTTACAATCAAAAGATTACACCTTTAGGATTGGATTAAGAAAATAAGATTAGTTACCCATTCTAGATCTAAACCCAAAATAGATGAAAAATCCCGAGATTATAACTTTGATTAATTGTTCAGAGGAAAAGATCAGAGGAAAAGGCGCACGGTGCGCTTTTGGGCCTGACAACACTGTTTTGCGAATGTCATATCTCTCTCGTTTCTTGGCCAAATAAAGCGTGTGACATGTCGTTGGAAAGCTAAGATCACCATCTTTCACCTCCAATTGGTCTTGTGTAGATAAGATCTCTAGAAATCAAGATATGACTTTTTGAAGTCGATCCTTATGCAAGAGATGCTATAAATCTTCATTTGGCTTCACCGTTGCACTTCTTCATGTCTTGACTAATCTTCATTCTTGCTTGTAGATGACTTGTAACATGTCAGACTTCAAAATACTCCATTGCTTCAAATCATAGCTCAAAACTCTATTATTATACCGACATTTGGAAAGTGGAAAATTGTGACGATAAGCATATAAAACCCCATCCAAACACCGCTTTATCACTAAAACCGCTAAATAAACTAGTACTAATATGAGCCTATCAGAACCATCTTAAGCGAAAATGTCTTTTTGGGAGCAATATAGATGTATTTTTGCTGTTTTGAAATTAAAAAATATATGTAGTCATTATTCAATATTTTCGACTATTAATTTTTTAATCCTTTTTTTCGTTTCTCTTTTCATTGAATGCAATATTTCTGATTGTATTTTTCTTGTTCTAAAATATTTTCTCAGTCGGCTTTTTTTTTTCTACAAATTATTCTTGAATTTATATTTGTCTTTAATTATTTCTCTTTTTTAAGTATTTATCTTCATCTTTGTGCGTTTGTTTTAAACTAATGTGGTGAATGAATCAAAAAATGATTCTGTGACATTTTTTTTTTCAGAAATGAATTTTCTTCATTATAAAATATAATAACACTCGTTTTTACCTTTTCGGACCTATATTTGATATTTTTCTATATTTTTATTTTGAATATATATATGTAGTTTTTCATTATTGTATGACCCATAATTTTATTTTTAATTAGAATGTCAAATATCAAATAGCAAATATTCACAATTGTCCATTAATTTTAAATTTGGAGTATTTACCCACATAGAAAAGGTATGTGCACATTATTTTCTTAATTTGTTAAATGGTTGGGCATTAGTGAAAGTAATGAAATTAAAGCTAATGAATAAACATAAAGAAGCTAGAGTTGAGAAAGTAATTCGACCTCAAGGCCACGTAGTTGATGAATCATGAGATCCCATTTGTTTGTTTGTTTGTCTGAAGAATTTTAGTGAATTTCACATTTTAGGGTACAAATTTAAAACTTTAGGGGCACAGACAGTTATACACGTACATACTTAAACAGAGTAAAATTTAGGACAATATGTTGTTGATCAAGTAAGTTGTGCCATTGTCAGGAGCTATAATCCTGAAGGAGGGAGAGGCAGTAAAAACCCTGTCAGCAAAGAGGTAGCAATGCAGGAGCTCCTTGATCAAGTAAGTTCTGGTTTCCACCAGGGAAGAAGTCCATTGTTGAGTACCGATCTGATCTGCATCCCGTTTCGGAAGTTTTGATTTTGATGTGAATCGGAAAAGAATCAAGGTCAGACATTGTGCTCTAATTTCTGAATTCAGGGTGATCTGACCATTTTTCCTGCTCATGTTATTTTAAGACCGTTGAATAAAGCAAAATGACTTACTAAACTCAAAACCGTATGTATTTATTATGTCACAAAGTACTCGTAGCTATCAGTTGAAGGATCATTTAAGACACTCGGCCACTCGGGTAATGTTGTTAATGTTGGAGTATAAAACCGATCTTGGGACTCCAACCATCAGCTTAAGCTTTAAGCTTTTGGTTGAGTTGGTTTCTTGACATGGTATCTGAGCCAGTGTGACCGATCTTGATACTCCTTTTGGTTGAGATGGTTTCTTGACAGTTATTGCTGTTCTTAACGTCTAATTTTGAACGATCCGTGATGCAGGCATTGAGGAAAGAGTTGGAAAAGAAAGGATGGGCATCAGAAAATACTTACTGAAAACACAGTTGTATGAGTTCATGTTCTGTAGGAGTGTAGGACAATACATTATGCAGTTCAGTGTCCACATATGCATCAAAGTGCAACAGTTACAGAGTAGAAGACTTACTAAAGAGCATTATGTACTCATCACACAGCTTAATTTTAACAAATTTGAAATTGGGACTTCATAAGGTCTCATCAAGGACATAAAGTCCATCTATTGCGGATCAGTTGGTCTTTTGTAAGACGGTCCCTTATAGAATGAGGCAGGCTTTTAAGGTTTCGGGTTATGCTTTCAACTTAAGATTTTAAAGCTTACTCCGAAATCTTAAACCCATTCCGAGTACATCATAAGATTTTTAAATACATTAATTTGTCTTTCATGAACTGATATACGTCCGAGAGACAAGTTAGTTTATTTTTCGAATACAAATCAATGAGAAAATTAAACAAAGAGTACTCTCCCGAGAGACAAGTTAGTTTATTACGAGTTTTCTACCATTTACAGTAAAAATGACAACAAAAATAATAAAATAATCACAAATAATTTAAAATGATTCACTAATAAAATTGGTCACTTCCGACTATAAAGTGAATCCGCTTTTTATTAAAATTGATATTAAATAAAAGGAGTCATTTTAGATTACGTCAACAATAAAAGTATTATGAAAAAGGCATAAAAAATAAGAAAAAAAATTGATCCCTCGGTATCATAAAATAGATTTTTGTTTAAAACGGATATATTAATCTTTGGAAGAAAAAAAAACGGGTCAAAAAGTAACGAGACAAACAAGTGAAATGCCTAAAAAGTGAGAAAACTTATCTCATCTATTTATAATTCAGCAAGGCTCATTGAAAACGAACCAATTCCGTCTTCAGCGGAAGACATGCCAAATGTAATCAATTTAACGAAAAATGTAACCAGTAACATTTCCTAGGGAAAAAGGATTATACATCGTATGTACTACCTCAGACTAGTATAAATTTGAGTTTTTATGCATTTTTTTTTCGAGCTTTTTAAAGTTTATAAATTGTATTTTAAATCTTATATGTGATGCATTTTGAGTTTTATTTTAATTTTTTTGAGCTTAATGTTCAAATTAATTAACTCAAAAACTTTATATTAAAATTCATAATTTTTAATATTACACTCAAAAACTTGATTGTAAAGCTCAAAAACTACATTATCTGTGGTAGTACATCAGATGTACAATCCACTATAACAAGTTGTTTGTCACATGGTTACATTTGTAGTTAAACTGGCCACATTTGGCCCGTTTTCAGCTGAAAACAAAAATAGTCCATTTGCAATAAGAATTTGGGTTTATAATTTTACTTAAATATTATTTGACCCGTTTTAACATAAAAGACGGATATGAGATACCAAGAGCTTCCCTCTCAATTATTTGTGCCAAACCAAAGTGCAAAAGATAATGTGCAAGTGCAACATTACAATTCCAATATAAACTTCCAGATAACTCTCTTTGTACATCAACAGCTGAGGTCTGTAGAGGGTTTAACACTTCCAAAACCCTCTAAATTTCATCTATACCCTCTTTAAGGTGAGAGTCTCTTATCCAAAACCCTTGTTCAATTTCTTCTACTATTTACTAATTTGATTGATATGTGTTAGTTAATTAACTACTAATTGATTATCATGGATTCTATGTTCTTTGTATGTCCACCCAAAACTGCCCAATTCAGTTCTTCACCTCTTTTGCTTTCATGTAAAACTTCAATCTTTGAAAACCCCATTTTTCTGCATAAACCCAAGTTGTCTTTTTCTGTGAAATCATGTAGTAGGTCTTCTTTTTTGGGTCAAGGTTTGATCTTGGGGAAAAATGAATTCGGGTTTCGAAAAATGAAGAAACCCTTTTTGCATATTTGCCCAATTTTAGCTGCTGTTAAGAGAAGAAAAGAAATGCCCTTTGATAGTGTTATACAAAGAGATAAGAAGCTTAAGTTGTGTTTGAAAATTAGGAAGATTTTGATGAGTCAGCCTGATAGAAGTATGGCTCTTAGAGAGATTGGTAAGTATAGGAGACAGTTGGGGTTGGATAGAGGAAGACGGTTTATCGCGTTGTTGAAGAAGTTTCCGGGTGTGTTTGAGATTGTGGAGGAAGGGGCGTATTCGCTTAGGTTTAAATTGACACCTGAGGCTGAAAGATTGTATTTTGAGGAGTTGAAGATTAGGAATGAGATGGAAGATGTGTATGTTGTTAAGATAAGGAAATTGTTGATGATGTCGTTGGAGAAGCGGATTTTAGTGGAAAAGATCGGGCATTTGAGGACTGATCTTGGGTTGCCATTGGAATTTAGGGATACTATTTGTCATAGGTATCCTCAGTACTTTAAAGTTGTGAATACTGAGCGAGGCCCGGCTTTGGAGTTGACTCATTGGGACCCGGAACTAGCGGTTTCAGCTGCGGAGATGGCTGAGGATGAAAATCGTATTCGGGAGTTGGAAGAGAAGAATTTGATTATAGATAGGCCTTTGAAGTTTAACAAGGTGCCACTACCTAGGGGATTGAAACTTTCAAAAGGTGAGACGAGAAAGATTACGCAGTTTAGGGATATTCCCTTTATATCACCGTATTCAGATTTTTCACATTTGCCATCGGGTTCACGGGAGAAAGAGAAGCATGCTTGTGGTGTTATTCATGAGATTTTGAGCCTAACTGTGGAAAAGAGGACTCTTGTTGATCATTTGACTCATTTTCGGGACGAGTTTAGGTTTTCACAGCAGCTGAGGGGGATGTTAATCAGGCATCCTGATATGTTTTATGTGTCCCTTAAAGGGGAGAGAGACTCGGTTTTCCTTCGTGAAGCATATCGAGGTTCACAATTGGTTGACAAAGATAAGCTACTGATTGTCAAGGAGAAGATGAGGGCGCTTGTCAGCATATCCCGATTTAGGAGAGGCATTCGAAAGAATGATGATGGAGATTCTGAGGGAGAGGGAGAACGAAAAGGAGAGGAAGAGGAAGAAGAATGGTCTGATATTGATAATCAGATGGGCGATGAATTCGATGATGATGATGATAAGAATGATGACGGAGATTATGAGGATATTTGGAGTGATGATGATGACACTCCCCCTGATTTCGATGATGAAAATGATGTAAGGATTAGATCAAGCAAACCAGAGAAAAAGTTTGATCCCTTGCCTGCAATTGAAGAGGACCGTGCTCTGGTTTTCCCTGATGGACGGCCTCGTGAAAAATGGTGATGACAACAAGTGAACAACAACGACGACAATTTTCAATGTTTTGATAGTATGCCACCCCCTTAGAAGTATTTGCAATCAAGTGGCTTATGTTGTTCTTTGCCAAGATAATGCCATCATTTAGCAGGAAAGAATTCATCATAGCAGCAATATGGGTCTGACCCGTTTACTCCAAAATCTATTGTGGTGAGTTTAGTTTGAAGAAAATTTGTATAATCTTGTTTAGTGTAGAGTAAATGTGGCTCTTCTTTTTTCAGGACGAATATCAATTTTATTATAAATTTTCTTATAAATGTCAATTGTCAAACGTATGCTGCGACCTACGAGTACTTGAGAGTTGAGAGAGTTCGTAAGAAAATTGGCAGCTTATTTAGTAAGATGGCTTTTATATACTTGATGGAATAAAGCAAACTCGCTCATTAAACTAGTTGTGGTTCTTCATTCTTGTACTACGACGCAGTTGGACAATGTAATTCTGGACGCAATTACCGTTATAAGCCTTTCGGAAACAACTTTTCCGCGTTTTCCAACATAGGTGTATGGAGGTTGCGAGGGAAGCTCTTGAAATACTAGGGTAAAGTTGATTTTACGCGGGTCGTTGTCAAATTTCTACTATGTTATTATGGGCGCAATTATCAATATAGGTCATTTGGAAACAAATTCTCGCATTTTCGTATAATTATTGTCTCCACTGTGTATACCGATCCTTCAATTTGAGATTGTAACTCAAAAGTGTCCCTTCTTGTTAGCTTGTTACCATTATTGGGATTAGAATTCAGGTTAATGGCTGGCTTTCTGTGATGCATTATTTGCAGTTTTCATTGCTATTTGAACGACTGTAAGAGAACTGAATGGAGACACTAGACCGGAGATACAAGTTTGAACAAACTGATTTCTTGACGAGCGGAAAATAATACAGAGTATCACTATTTCATTGGTGTAATTTGAGATACAGAACAATTTTAATGTTAATGTGTTGCAAACACACTTCACTAGTACTCCGTATAACTCAATGAATACCAATTACGCTAGTTGACACCTGCTTCGTAAAATTCTACAACATCATTAGCTATCCAGTGTTCTGCAAATATATATCACGGAGTTTGTCACGAATAAGAATCAATTACAACAATACATATACATCCAACTCCATAAAAAGAATACTTGCTTGAGCTACAGGATAAAAAAAACACCATGAATCTCCATTGAAACAATATGAAAGAAAGCAACCAATGGAAATCTAAAGCAATGAAAACGCCTGTAACGCAAAGTTGCTGTATCAAAAACTCCTTAAGCAAATGCCTACAAGCCAAAATCTGAACTTCCGATAACCAAATCTGGCCACATGCCCACAAGCTTGAGGTGACAGTCGCTCTTAAAGAGCTTTAACTTGTATGTGATCGATTTCTGTAGGGTTCTTGCCTGATGCAATCTTCTCAGAGAGGTCAGCTAAGCAGTTTAGGTTACAGTTGATAAGAGCCTCAACAAAGCAGCATGTATCCTCTATGGTGTTCCCATCAGGTACATCGACAACAAATGATTCTATCAATAATGTTCCAGGCCTTCCATTGATCGTTTCTGGGTGAACTGTGATTACTGATGAGTAGTTCTGCAATGTCAAAGTGTGACAAACATTGACTACTTCCACTCGAGTAAAAACCCCTGACTATTTACAGAAAGATACGACAGTTTTGTGCTTAAATGTGACACTAACACAGTTTTTGCATGAATGATTTTACGCAAAAGTTTTGCATAAGGAGTAGCCACAGGTGGCAATCGGGTCTGTCAGGATGGGTTCCTTGTCAGGTCAACATTACTCTTTGGTTGAGACGGGTTGTGTTTGGTCAATATCAGGTCAGGATTTAATAGCCAGTTCATCAGCTCATTTCAAGCTGCAATGCACAATCTCATGGTATTTTAAGTTAAAAGTAAAAGGCAGTCTCATTTGGGTCATTGTTAAGCTAATTCATTTTCGGGTCACCTTTCAGTTCGGGATTAGGTGTGGCAAAGGAGATGGTGTCGATTACCGCTCTGACAGCGGAATAGATTTTAGTTTACCAAAAAAATTGGGCCCTATCGGAATATTGACGGTTTGGGGTCTGATTTCTCTCTCTAAGAATAACCATGTAAAAGCTGCATATACATACATGTAAGAGGAAACTGGCAAAATGAGATGCATACAGCATAACAGGTACTGAAGAGCTTAGAGCCTTAGACTCTTAGAGGCCTGAAATTACCTTCAACCTATGATCACCACCTGTGATTCGGACACCAAGAATATGCTGCACGTCGTCTAAAAGTTCCAATCTTTCTGTGCTGGTTGTTGCAGGAAGGCCTGATCTCACATTTACTTCTCTGACTGTTCCAACTTGAAAGTCTCCCCTCAAATTGCATTCACTTATGAATGGTTTGTACCTTTGAGGTTGATCAAATCTTCTCACTAAGGACCAAACCTTATCAAACATTCGGAACTTTGTCAAGTTTACAAGTTACTAAAAACATGCTAAAAAATGGCAGAAACCTGCAATTCTAACCTAACAGACGGGCATGTACCATTTACCAAATTTCATGTAACATTTTTCATTTCAACTAAATTACCCGGGTTTTAGAGAAATTGCATCACCACTATTACAGGGTAAGGTTGCGTATATCTAATGTTCAAGACTCTTGTGGCCGGAGTTAGAAGAACGACTCATATCTAAGCTAGACGCCATATAGTTTTGCCACAAGAACCTATGTGAGCTACAAACGAAAAATGGTCCTACAGTAAGACAATAAAGTCATTTTGTTACTCAGACTCATTTTCAAGTGGCAGACACAACAGGGAGCCGGAGTTTTGGATACTGTTATTTTCCTCAAAGTTTGCATCTTTGCTGTTTAAAATGAAGTATCGAAGAATCATGTCATATTGAACACTTCACTGTCGGACACACAACACGCAACCAAAGTGAAGTGTCTGAGCAACATAGCTACAGCAAAAGCAGCCCATTTTAACTAGAACCTCCAACAATTGATGTGTACAAACTTTCACTGTATCAGGGATTGAAAACACTGCTAACCAGATCATTCTTGATTCAAGAAAGAATTCAAGAAAGAACCAAATAAAAAACAGTAAACTGGGTACTGCAGAATCATATTAATACAAGAAAACAGGATAAGGAACAAATATAAGATCATCAGCAACAACATTACAACATTACCCGGCTACGGGGTTAGATGTCCGCAACCTTACCCTTACGCTAACAACATAATAAAGAGGCAGTTTCCGAACGACCCAATATGAAAATATACTAAACAAAGCATTCTATGATACAAAGATTGAATCTTTTAGCCACCCAAGTGAACAACACATGTAAATATGTAATAAACTAATAATAGTAAATATAATGACTATTATAAAATAAAATAAAAAAAGACAGAAGATTATTACAATATCAGTAGGAGCTTTGATGCGTTTAGTAAGGCAAGAAGAACATTGATTAGGTCCAATTTCCTGGTGTTTATGATGTTTGGTGATATACTCAGACTCCATTTTCTTGTTTATTTTTTTGGTAGGTTTATCTTTTAACAAAAAATATAATGAAAACACAAGATATTATTAAAAAAGTTAAAATTTAGTAAATGCTAAAAAAAAGGGTAGTAAATGTATTAATAATGCCTTTTTGCAGTGGGAATAGATGTTATTGGTTGTAAAAGATCAAAGAGAACACAGATTTTTGGGTATGAAAAGTGGGTCCACTCTTGTGAATATATATATGCTTTTCTTAATTTTTTTATTATTATTACACAAATTCTTATTTCAGACCGAGCTATCCGTCTTAAGCTTAAGACGGATACCATATTCTCTCACAAAATACCCATTAAGGGTGAGTGGAGAGCACATGGGGGGGCCCACCTTGTCCCCTCTACCCATTTTCTCTCACAAAATATCCGTTGTAAGATCCAACCCGTCTTAAGCAAGACCTACTGTTATTATTATAAACTTGATGTCTATTTGTTGCCGACTTTTTCCTCTTTTGCGACTACTTTTTTCTAGTGCCTTAACTTTGGGGTAAGGGCAAACACAAATTAGTTGACATCCAATTATTTATTATTGTTTATCCGTAACTAATTATCCGTCGTAAGACGGTTATATCCATCTTAGGATTAAAATGAGTGAAATAATATTTCATTTGTATAAATAGGACAAGCTAGCGCTTTATGCTAATATCTAAGCATTATAATCTGCATTATAATCTTGCTTTGTCTTATCTATGCTATTTTATTCGTTTTAACCTTGTAACAAATACTCATGATTTAAACCAAATTTTTGGAATGGTAGCCACTACTAACCAATGACATTTAATCTCCTATATACTAAAAAAATAAGAGATGCTTAAATTTTTCCCGCCTACAACATATTCTCCATTTACATATAATCTCCTATATACTTTCCTATTTAGATATAATCTCGTATATACTTACTTATTTGAACAAAAAAGACTACACTTACATAATGTATCACTTTTTCATATCCTATTTGAAGTAAAAAAATTCGTCTCTAAGTTTTTTTTTTTGATAAAAAATTCATTTTACTTTCTAAGATAAGTCGTAGCTAAAATATATACAATAAAAACTTATAAATATTATCATTAATTTGCGTGATAAAAATATTCTCATTAAATTACACTATTCATGACATCTATTAATTAATTACGCTCTTTTAATTGTTTTTCTCAAATCAAAATATAATGCTAGGAAACGATAAAAACTTAATAAATTATCAATTTACAACTATAAATAGTAGTTTTTCATAACATATGATTAAATAGAACAAAATAATAATGTACTTTGTACAATCTTGTAAGAATATTTATTGTGTAAATCTAATATGAGATGTTGGTATACACAAACTTGATGAAATAAGTAGTACTTTTTTCATTCTTCTATTTTCTTCCTATTTGTTATTTGGAAGACAAAATTATCATATTTTAACTGTAAATATATTAGAGAATAGAAATTATTAATACATAAAACCAAAATCTTTACATTTATTATCAAAATATTAAATGAGGTTAAATTATCATATGTTTACATTATTACATTTATTATCAAACCATTTATCACAAAATATTATTTTTGACAAAACACTACTAACATTTTAGGTGTTGAAAAATACTGTTAAATGTCACCCACGGTATTCACATATTCTACCTTTTATCATCACTTTTTCTTTTTTGTCATGTTTAGCATGGTCATTTTTCCACTTTTTGAAGAAATACATTAAGGTATAGGCATCATTTTTTTTGTTGATAGATACTCCCTCTATTCATTTTATTTTCATATATTTGATTAAAATATTTCTCACAAATATGCGACGGAGGGATCAAATTTAAAGGCTTTCTACATAATCATCACCATTTTCTTTTCGTATGTCAATTAATTTGCAATAAAATTGCCTTCAATAACCATGCTCTTACCTGCATCACCAATTCACCATCGCTTTCAAACATAGAAAATAAATATTAATCTAACAAAAGAAATACTATTTTAACTTTTAAATATATATTTTCAACCCACCTGATTACCGTGAGATCGTCCATTTTTATAAAAAATGTGTTAATTTAATGGAACCGTCTCACAGTGTCTTAAACAAAAGTTCCCTATAGACTAGGGAAGTGATGGGGTGTTAATATGATTGAAAATATGTGGCATCATTTCACCCCTAAATGCTTTGTTGCAAAATCCACCTTTCTTCATGTTTATCAAATTGCCAAATTCATGCAAAATCAACCAAAGTTCAAGCCTCATCTTCCTGCAAATGTATAACATGACTAATAACTTGATAAAATGGTGAACTCTACTACATACTAAATATATACATGTACATAACATTAGTCTCCGAAACCATCCCTTTCATAGCCAATTTAGTTTTAAAAACAAATCTACTACTGAATTCTAGGAGAAACAGTAACCAGATTCGACATATATGCAATGTCGTCACTGATAGTAGTCTCGGTGCTTGGATCACTGCTGCTGCTACTACTACGACTAGTCACGCCAACCCTCACTTTGGGTATTGAATCAGGCAGATGATTAGTGGGAAGCGAGATTTTCAGATCCATATCCAGGCCCATGCCCATCATCTCCTGTTCCGGCCCAGATAATTTCTGGTCTGACGGTGAAAAGGCCAGCTTCTTTGCGCCTCTGTTAGTGTGCTGTGCACAGTACTTGCTAGACGGCAGCGCTTCGTTGTGACACTGCCATTTCCTCCCATCAGTCCTATTACATCTATGCAGTATTTGTCCCGAGGCCTTTACTGAGCGTTCAGCTTCCAAACATCTCCGACCTACGATGCAATTTTAAGAAGAATTCATCATTAGATAAACACAAGATACAATCATGCAACCAACCCTATTATCACGAGGAACTGTCAGCGAGGCCCTTGAGAAATATTCTTATGACGAAATCCAACGCTCATTTATCGATAGCGCAGCATTTGAAGGCGTGGCAGATTTAGGCAACCTTACGCTGTATACATTGTCAAGATAGTGTATAGTGGTACTCATGACCGGGCCTGACATTTGCCACCATCAAAATTGCCCTCTTGATCTCCTTTACAGTAAAATAAAGTACTCAAAAGCTAAGTAAGAACCTCATACGATATGATGTTGTGCGTTTTTAAGAGATTGGTTGAGATTTGAGTTTCGAACGAAAAAAACTCACCCGAAAAATTGAATAATCATCCTATCTTACCATTTAGCTGCCTTACCTAAACTTTGTCCAAGCGCTAAGATAGCTACGGAGTATAATTCTATAACAAAACATCATCACGATTCCACCGCTTGAGAGTAACAACTAACAAGCATTAAAGCAGTGAAGAATAGAAGGAACATAAGACAACAACATAAAAATGAAACACTGATTAGTTTGCAAAACAGAAGCAGCATCCTAGCAAACGAATAACCAGTGAGGCAATAATCTCAAAATAACAATCATAAATGACATAATAATGCTAAATTCAGTTCTTTTCTCATGAGTAACTCACAAAGATATTGTGAGACATATAAATATATACGAGTAATATCAAGTAGACGGAGCCGTCTCACACTAATAACTTGCATGAGATGGTCTCTGTAGACATTTCAAGAATGTGTCGTGTGTGGCAGAAGCGTGACTAAACTCGTCTCAGCTTTTTCAATAGAACATCATACAAAAGCCAGCCTACAAAATTCATAATCACAAATGCATGCAGAATCTAAATTAACCATTAAGAGTTGAGTATTAAGACCTACCATCTTGGCTAACATTTTCCGATGGGGATAAATCCAGGCCCAAAGCCAGGTTAATGGCAGCAATCCTTTCTTTCACAGCAATGTCATGCTTTTCCTCGTTGCTTGTCTCCACCTTTTCATAACTCGGAACTTTCAGCTCATTCCGTTGGTATGATATCCTATTATGAATAGCTGCCACTTCAAGGCCAGGGCTACTCTCAGTATTTTTACCAGGGCTTTCTTCATTCACAGTTGGGGTGTGTGCAGGGACATCTTCCACGAGCTTTCTTGAACGCTTCCTGCCTCGATGCATGTGTTTTATGCAGTACTTTTCGTTAGGAACTACAGCTTGGTAACACCTCCATTTCTTCCCATCCGTCCTCCTGCATCTCCCTGGCTCAGCCTCCATCAATTCTTGATTATTAGTACCTTGACTACAGCTGCTTACCCCTGAAAAACATTCGGCAATAAAATTCTCCAAATTATCAATTGCAAATTTGCAATATACCTTAAATTATCCACATGAGAAGCTGAACCAAACGTTCTGGGTAAAACTGTCTAGTATGACCTCGTGAACTTTTACGGTATTCAAACGAGGTTTCAACAAGGAAAAAGGTTGTCACAAAGCAAAAATCCGGACCTCATCCTACTGTAAGAATGTCTCATCAAAGTTTTAACCAAAAGAAGCTCTTAACTATCAATTGCCGGAACTATAACTGAAAAAGAACTCCAGTTCAGAAGCAACTCACCTAAGATACAGATTCATAGCACGAAGGCGTTTACTATTGTAACGTATGCCAAAAAAAATGCTAAAACTGGAAATTTCTATGCACTCGGGTACTTTGGCTTCGAATCCCACATTCGTCCTTACCTTATTCTCAAACCCACTGATGTATTTAGACAAAAACAAAACACCAGCCAAGTTGCCAACAAAGTTATTACTCCCTCCGATTCCTTAGTATTGCTCCATTTGATTAAAATAGTCCTCACAGATCTTATAATGTGGGGCAATTCCAAAAAATCGGGCGGTAGTACCATTTTACCACAAACATACCTCAATCCTAAACTCCTAATGCAATTACATAAGCAAATGCCACACATAAACAAAAATGGCAAATATTTCTAAAATAGGAAGCATTATAGGAGTAGCCTTTAAAAATGCACTTAACCTTAAAGATGCCAATTTTTAGTCTTTCACTCACTAAGGTCTATGTGGAAGCTCCACAACAACGCAAATGAGTTTCGCTCCACTTGGCGGAACTCATGATCTAATTTGAAACCGTCAGCGTCAAAACTACCCCGGCGACTCAATTTCCGATTAAACAAAAAACACTTTAAATCAGAAAAACTCCGATAATTTCGGGTTTTGGAGGTTCAATGTACACAAACTTACTTTTTTTAGTAAAGACCTTTATTAAAGTGTGTTAAAACACCCAAAGAAGGGGATACAAAACATTGAACTCAGATCATATTTCACATGCAACTTAAAGTAAAAACTAAAAACCCACAAAAGCAACATGATAACAACTACACAACTACACAAGAGCTACACTAGAAAAGGAAACCATAACCCACATGGAAATGCAACTAAATAAAAAAAAATGCCCAATTCATCATTTGTTTACTTTTTTATTCTTTATAAAACTTATTTTAACCAAAGATAAACAAATGATTGAGACAAAAAACGAAACCAAAACCCACATGGAAATGTAGCTTAATAAAAAAATACCCCACTTCGTCTAAATCATTTATTTACCTTTTTAATATTTTTAAAGCGTATCTTAACCAAAGATAAACAAATGATTGAGTCGAAACCATAACCACATGGAAATGTAGCTGAATAAAATCCTTTATAAAAAGTATTTTAACCAAAGGTAAACAAATGATTGAGACTACAAACAAAACCATAACCCACATGGAAATGTAGCTAAATAAAAATACTCACTTCGTCTAAACCATTTGTTTAACTTTTTTTTTTTTTTGATAAAGCGTATTTTAACCAAAGAGAAACAAATGATTAAGACGGAACGAAAAAAATAAAACAGGGACACTCACATGAATTGTGGATAAAAGAGGGAGATAAACTTCTCCAAAAATGAAGAAGAAAATGAAGAGGAATTGGTAAACTCCAAGCAAAATACTTAAATATAATCAATTGTAATTCAAGTTCTTTCAACTGATTTTTTGTGATGCTGACTACTGAAGGATTCCTGCACCCTACACTCTCAACCACATGATTTTGATCATGATCATCATCAACTTCAATCTTCACATTACTGTTTTTCTGACACTTATTACTGTCAGAAGAAGTTGCATTAGACCTGCAGTAAAAGCTGTTGTTTTTGTCATTAATCCCAAGACAAAGTTTGATCAATGGCTCTGATTTAATCTCTTGTTTTTCCATCTTTACCTTCCACTTGTCATGTTGGTTAGACCCTTCAGTTAAAAAATCACAACTTTTTGTTAAAAGTTATCGACAAATTACTTCAAATCATCAATTTTAACCTGTCGTTTGTTGACGGGTTATTTTTTTTAAGTTATAGTATGTTACTATGTTAGGATTATCATTTGTCGTGTCACGTATTTAATGAGACATGAGGGATTAAAAAGGGAATCGGTCACGTTCAATTCACTACATTTAACCAAATACGTATGCAAGGAGAATTTTGAAAAATGTCGTGAATTGGACCGAACCTAGGCAATAAGTTGTTAAAAAGGGAAAAAACAGAAAAAGAACAAAAAAGTTGGAAAAAGGAACAACACAAATTCTCATTTTGCCATTTGGCCCATCTGGTTCTTTATGAGGGAGATTTAACCCGTCACAAGCTTATCATGGGTCGCCCGCCACAAGCAAGACTTCTTGAAGGAACAAGGAGGGAAGAATAGAAGGAAGAGTGTAAATGTAGTGAATAGTAGTTAGAAGACAAAACAATGAATATGACAGAAAGAAAGAGATATGAAAATGGTGAATGAAATAAAATGTGTAGTCATAACTCATAAAAACTGAAATAAGTTGTCAGGGAGAAAGAAAGAAGAGATAGAGAGAGTAATCAAGACTCAGGAGTATGTGTAGTGTCAGAAAGGTGGATGAAGACATCTGACAATATGGAGTTATAAGGCTTTTGGCAGGAGTGTCTGACTTATCTCCACCAAATATTTGAAACTCACCCATTAAGATTTTTTTTTTTTTTTGGCTTAATGATTTTAAATTTTCACAAATTCTCATTGAATACGGCTACTATTCGTCACAAACTGAAAATAAATAGTATTCCTTTCGCAATATGAAAGTGGGAAGGGCAGGTGGAGGATTGATATAGTAAAATTGTGTCGGGTCAATAGGTTAGTTTTATCGTAATGAACATGCTTAATACCGGGTTATAATTGGAGTTTTATGTAATATGCCGGTTTGCACTTTTGGTTGTAATTGTGGGGGTTTAACTTGCTTTGCACTTGTAACTTTATTACGACTTTTACTTGTATTTTGTACATGAAAACTCGGTTTTCATATTTTCTAAATCATGGCAAAGAAGGAGAGTTAAAGGCAAGGCAAGCGAACAAGTGTAAAGTCAAGGAGAGCAAGAAAAATGAGGGTTTGGAGCTTTGGCATGCACAAGCAAGAGTAAAATGAAGAATTGAAAACTCGGCTTCATAGGGGTCAACTTCAAATGGCTATATCTTGAGCTACAAACCTCGTATGAATGCAAGGCTAAGTGTAGGTGATAGCTTATCCTCTTAGCTTCCTAACGACATACCGCACACCTCGAATGACCAAGAAACGAGAGAGATATGGCTCTCCCAAAAACATGTTGCAGTGCTGAAACCGCATGTTGCGGCCCCTACTGCAGGTTGCGGTTTTCGTCTGTTTCAACGGATTAAAATTAGTTTTGTTCTATTATTTTGGAGGCTCAATTTTGTGTGAACTTGAAGGGTATAAATACCCAACATTTATCACTGATTCAGGGCGTCTCCTTACCACCAAATCATCCAAGAAACCTACAATAACTTTTTTTTAGATTATTACTAGTTTTTAGCTTGTTTCTTAAGAAAGATTTGAGCTTTCCTCATTTAACGGAGAGCTAAACATCTTTTGGTGTAATTCCACTATAAAGGTTCAACCTTTTCTTTGTTTTGTAAGAATTCAACCCCTTGTTTATATTATTAGTAGTAGGGGTGTTCATAATTAACCGAACCGTAAAAGCCGAACCGAAAAAACCGAAAACCGCTTTTTTATTAGGTTCGGTTAACCGAACCGAAACACAAAAACGGTTCGGTTAACCGAACCGGTTCATTTTACTCAAGAACGGTTCGGTTACAGTTCGGATTTTTATAACCGCGGTTAACCGAAACGGAACCGTGACATTATTACCCATAGCAAAATATTATTTGGCTAGCCCAAAAACTAATAATTACCCTTATTTTTGCACTCAAACTCTCATACCTTTCAATTCACCCTTATTCTGACACCCAACCATCCTCATCCTCAATCACTATTCACCATTCTATTATTGAATTACGTTGTCTTACGTTCATCAGTTAACTCTTCCTATTATTTTATCTTTAATTATTTTTATATTATGTTTATCTTGTAGAGTTTTACTATATTCACCATTAAAATATGTCAATGATAAAAAAAAATAGAACAAAGTTTCTACTTGGGAAAAAAAAATCCGATAATGCAACGGTTTCGGTTAACCGGTCTAACCAAACCGGTTTAACCGGTTCACCGAACCGAAAATAACCGCAGTAAACGGTTCGGTTACGGTTCGTCATTTAGCCGAACCGGTTGGGCGGTTAACCGATTAATTTCGCGGTTCGATTAACCGAACCACGAATGAGCACCCCTAATTAGTAGCATTACTTTGTCTTGTTTTATTGTTGAAATTAAAGTTTAAACATTTAGGTTGGAAATCTGTATGTTCATCCATTCTTCTTATGCTAGTGTTTTGTTAATGGCTTAGTTTATACAACATGTTGTAACAATCTCGTATTTTACATTATACGGTTTAAGTTTTGCATTGTGTGAGTAAGTAATGCTTGATATTCTTCACTAATTGGTTTAGATTAGTGTTATGGTATTCCTAATCTTGATTCCAAGCTTTGTAGGCTCTTAAAGTCTCTGCCTTTTTGTCTAAGTGTTGGCTTAGGTACTAGATGACTTGGTAGGGAAGGTGATGATGTATTGACTTAGATACTAGTCACTAATTGTGGGATTAAGGGTATAATTAGGCTAGTAATTTAGGGGTTGGTATTTCTTGCATGAACTTAGGGTGATTGTTCATTGAATAGTGGAGTTGCACCAATTTGTCTCATCTATTGGTAATCTTTGCATATTAGGTGTTTGTTATATTGTCAAGCTATTAAAGTTTGCATCTTTTTACACTTTCATGTAATTACTCAACTCAAATCTCTCTTGGTTCATGTTAAACATCGTTTACCACTGCTAAATACCCATTGTGTGTTAATATTTTAATTTGTGTAGTTAATCGCGTCATTAGACTCTTAGTTAGTGATTAGTCTTTTAATTTAGTCTTTCCTAGCTTTATCTTTGCCTTCTCTTGGGTTCGACCCTTACTTTCGCGTTACTACCTTAATTGAGTCTAGTCTAGTGTTTGTTAGGTATTTATAAATTGTTAATTTGGTGTGCTAGTTACCGGTTTTAACGACGCCCGTCTTTAGTGAATCAGGGATCCATTGTGACGGATATTGTTCGTCTTCGATGAGACCTTTTTAGTTCGTCCTCTTATTTTGATTATTCTCGTGTACTTGTGTCTTCCCTTTTGTTTTAATTGAAGGCCTTAGGACTAGTGATATTTTTCTTTTTGTGTTTATCTAGAGATGTTTTTCATTGGTTTGAAGATTTTTCCGACTTTTAGGCAGGAGGTGACAGTTTGGGTTACTTCGTGCTACTAGTATAGTAAGCTTATAGATCAGTTAATTTTTTGAGAAAATGAAAGACAAATGGCCTTTGTTTGGGAGGGCGTAGTTTGAGTGTTTAAAGGATGGGTTGCCAGACTTCGGCGGAATAGGGTGATGGTGGGCGAGGGTGCTGGCTTGTGGCGGAGTTTGGCGGTGATCAATGGTTAAAGGGTAGACACTTGCGATGAAGTTAAGAAATAATATGAATATCAATTGCATTTCTGTCAAATTAAAACACATACCTAGAAGTTTGGTACCAATTTCTAAACTTTGCCAATATTTTCTAAATTTTTTATAAAAGAGCGTAAATTTTTACAAAAAATATTTTAAAAGAGAGAATTGATAATTTATTGAAATTTTTAGGGAAATTTACCACCAATAATCCCAAGTTTTAACATTCTTCCATTTTTAGTCCCAAGTTTGAATCTCCCCAAAGTAGTCCCAAGTTTGCATCATGTATTATGTTTTTGGACCCAAACCTAATTGTGTTATTTTTTTTTGTTAAAAATCCTACACTAAACTTGGATTTAGAATCACTCAAGCTTGTTTTTGAAAGTTGGAACTAATTATCACTTAAAATGATTTCAAGCCTAAAATTATTAGAAAATATGTCATGTTAAAATAATTAGAATAAATACAAAAGTTATTATGACCCAATTTAGTCATTGGGTTAATTTGTTTTTGAAATAGATTTTGATTTTCTTAAACTAAAATTTAGTTGATAACTTTTACTAAAAGCTATCGATTTTAAGCTTGAGGCGAAAAATAGAATAGACGGGGTAAATTTAGGATTACTTTGAGAAGACTTAAATTTGCGATTAAAATTGGAAAAATGTTGAAAGGTGAGATTATTGGTGTTAAATTTTCCGGATTGTAAAACATCGACGACGTTTTTCATAAAAAAGACGTCTCATGCCCTTAGCCTTTCTCTCTCTAAACTTTTTTTCTCCCAAAGTTTACTATTCAAAATCCACTAAAACACTAACCCCCTCCCCACCTCCGCCACCACCGCCACCACCGGACCAACCCCTGCCCCCGCACTCGCCGTGCAACCGTACCGCCGTGCCGCCAGCCAGGCTTGCCGCCGTGCCGCCGTTTAGTGTTCTTACTTTTTTTTTTAATTTTCTAGATCTAGTTTCATTTGTTGTTAGTTTTTTGTTTTAATTTGTAAACCTTTAGTTTTTGTTTTAATTTTTTGTTAGTTTTTTGTTTAATTTGTAAACTTTTAGTTATTAGATTGTTCCTGGTTTAATTTGTAAACTTGTAATTAGTTTGTTCTTAGTTTTTAATTCTCCCAAAGTTTTTTGTTTGTTTTCTTGTTAGATTTGTTATAAAATCTTATATTTATGTGATGTTGTTGTTCGTTGTTAGATTTGTGTTAATAATTTGTATAAAGAAACAAAGAATCGATTTTTTTTTTCCGAGTTCTTCATCCCACCATGGTGAGATTTGGAGGAAAAAAAATTTCCCCCATGGTTGGACAACCATTTCACACGTCCAACCATGGGGGATTTTTTTTTTCCCCCAAATCTCACCATGGTGGGACAAGTGAAATGGTTGTCCAACCATGGTGGGATGAAAAAATCTGGAAATCCACCATGGTTGGACAACCATTTCACACGTCTAACCATGGTTGGACGTGTGAAATGGTTGTCCAACCATGGTGGGATTTCCAGTTTTTTCATCCCACCATGGTTGGATTTCCACAGAAAAAAACTCGCCCATGGTTTGAATTTTTTGATTAAAAGTCCGTTCATGGTTTCTTTGAAATATTTTTATAATTTGTTAATTAAGTTGATTAAATTAATTTGTTCGATGATAATATGTTTTAGGTCCGGTGGTGGCGGTGGTGGCGGTGGTGGGGAGGGGGTTAGTGTTTTAGTGGATTTTGAATAGTAAACTGGGTTTCATAACCATGGCCAGACCCTAGAAATGGACGTCCAGCCATGGCCAGACATCCATTTCCAACGTCTGACCATGGTTGGACGTTGGAAATGGAGGTCTGGCCATGGCTGGACGTCCATTTCCAACGTCTGACCATGGTTGGACGTTGGAAATGGAGGTCTGGCCATGGCTGGACGTCCATTTCCAACGTCCAACCATGGTCAGACGTTGGAAATGGATGTCTGGCCATGGTCCATGACATCCAGTTCTTCGTCTGACCATGGTATATTTTCTAATTTTTTTTTTAAAAAAAAATCCGCATTTGAATTTTAACTAATTAAGAAATAACGTAAATCATTTAACTTAATTAAGTTTAAACGTACAATTAACGGATTCCGGGCAAAAAAATTGATAAATATAAATTTTGATTAATTTGTAAACATATTGAAGATTGTTCGTCCGTCATGATAATCGATTTAGTGAGATTGTTGTTGTTCGATTTAGTAAAATTTTTGTTGTTGTAATTTTTTAATTTTTTTAGTTGAATTAATTGTAGTTGATTTTGGGAGAATTAGAGATGATAGAGAAGAGAGATAGAGAGTTTAATGCATAAGGGCATTATCGTCTTTTGTAATGAAAACGTCGTCGATATTTCCTAAAACGTCGTCGATGTTAACCAGCCGCCTAAATTTTAATTTTTTATTTGTGAATTAAAATCCCATCCTCAAAGAGGAATACACAGTCGCACGGCGTCTAAAACACTAAGAAATTTTCAAACCCAGAGAAACCGCAACCGGAGAGCAATCATGGCGACGAGCGCCGCCGTCATCGCCACCGCACACGGTGGAGGAAACCAAACAGACAAACGACCACGCTCCATATTCGACTTACCGGAAAACTTCTTCGATTCATGCCGCCTTCTTCCTCCCGGTAAACACCTCATCCCCACCGCCGCCGCCGCCGCCGATGATGAAACCCTAATTTCACCCGCCGTTGAAAAAATTGATCAATTGAACAACAATAATAACATCAATTCGAGCAGCAGCAGCAGTAGTAATGTTATGAGTAGATGGTCGTGTAATACTTGCAAAGCCGAATTCGAGTCTCTTTTCGATCAGCGTTCTCACTTCAAATCGGATATTCATCGCTTCAATGTATGGAACTTTTTACTTTGTTTGATTGTGTTTTTTGTATTTTTTTGTAATTGTATTATCTCCTTGATTAAGGTTACATTTCCAATAAAGTCGAAAAAATCGGTTGTTATTTGGTTTAATACTTTAATTGTGTTTTCTTAATTTGTGTAATTGTGTTATTTGCTTGATTAAGGTTACATTTCTAATGGTTGTTCTTTAGTTCTGGATTACGATGGAATAGAGCAAAATGGCATACTAAAATGAATAGGCTTTTTTCTGTTGTGAAGTAATGGTTAATCAATGAAATTTTGCGCGCTATTTTCATTTTGGGTGATTTCGAAGTTGTTGCATAACCCGCTATGCGTTGGAGTCATTGAGACACTAGGAGTGAAAATTCTCATTTGTGACAGAGCACTTTTCGTCACAAGCTTGTGACCTCTCACAAGCAGCAAGTGAGCAAGCAAGTGGAAGAGGGGTTGTGAGAGGTCACAAGCGAGACTTTTTGCACTAAGATAGACTTGTTGTTATCGTTGCTTCTGTTGTTATGTGCTTGATTAATTTACAGTTGATTTATGTTATGAAATGCTTAGCTCTTATGTTGGAGTCATTGAATTGTTGAATTTATACGTGCAAGAATTGGAGATTAATTGATGGGAGAAGAAACATGTATACATTAAGTATGTGAGGAAGATTGGAAAAATGTATACAATTTTATGGAATAGAAGAAGTATTAGATAGAAGTTGAAACTTTATGGTTATAATGTGTGAATAGAAATGCTTATTTTGTTTCTTCAGGGGAAGTATCATCTCGATTCTCGTCCCTGTTGTTTACAATTCAATTCAGTGTTTAACTCATAAACACGCTAGCTTTTTTCTACAACACAGTACAAATTCGACCAAAATAACCTGATTTATTTTCCGTTTGAGAGAAGCTTCTCTTACACTGTAGGCAAGGTTTGGACAATAGATATATCCATAAGTTGAGATGATAATGCAGTTTTGTCATTTGTGCTTAGGATGCTTTAGATGTTGAATATACGAGGAGTAGTTTGATTACTGGTACCCAAGTTTTGGGCATGTAGTTGAAGATTTATGTCACTTAGGTTGTTGGTAGGAAGTAATTATATGCTGTATCTGATTGTTGATTTTTTTCCAATTAATTACTGCCTTAGGTAAAGCTAAGCCTTGCAGGAAAAGATCCAGTGAAAGAGGACGACTTGGATGAGTTGACTTCTGACTCTTTTCATAAAGATTTTGATGTTTCAAGTATTTCGGGATCGGAAGATGAAGACGATAGACCATCCCGTGCTTTAAGTAGTATAAACGAGACTTACGCTCAAAGCCTTAAAAATAAAATATTTATTCGTTTGAAATCTGGAGAAAAAGTATCTGTTTGGAAGTCCTTGCTGTTAACGGATTCTAAGACTATCTCCTGTGAGAATGATCAGTTTGTTGTTGATGACGATAATGTAACTGTGCCTTGCTTGAGAGAAGTTGATGTGATAGAGAAGTTGAAAATTTTGACTCATGAGCCAAGAGATAATACTCACTTCAGGATTGTATTATTGGCAAGTGGAGGGCATTTTGCCGGTTGTGTATTTGACGGTAATACTACGGTTGCTCACAAGACTTTCCACAGGTGTTCTTTCTCTCCTGGTCTATTCTCCCTGTTCATGGTACTGCTATATATCTTACGTATGTTACTGAATTAACTGTTGATGATTTCTCATGTTTCGTAGCGTTACTAGCTCCGTGTTTTTTATTCAGTTAGTGAATTTTCTCAATTTGTCATCTTGGTTCTTGAGCAGGCTGTACGTTTTTACCACCATCTTTAATAATATGAACAAAGACAATCTTGGAGGTCTGAGAAGATCTTTTAGGTGTAGTTGGATGATTTTTATTCCCATTCTCTGTCTTAGTGCATATGGAATCATATGTTTCTGAGCTATCGTATGCAGAATATGCAAAGTTTCGGGATTCGTATGATTTGACTTTTTCCATGTAATGGCTTGTTTTTGAAAGTTTTAATTTACAATATGCAATGAAATGCTTCCACCACTACCCATCACGCTTAACTAAAAGTGGATAATGTATCTTGGTTTGGATCGGCTATAAACATTTCATGTACCATGTCATTTCACTTGTTTTAATACTTCTTTCTCTTTCTTAGATACTTCATTATTCAGTTTCACATGGTACTTTACAATCTTTTAGTGAAGTGCATTTTCATATCCCTGTCAAAATGAATCATCACCAGAAAACTGCACAGCATGATATGCTTATATTGTGTCGCTCATTTTAGAATAATATCACTAGCTAGCTATGTTTTTTTCCTCAACTTACCCATTTTATTTCATCGTTAGGTATGTTGTGAGGGCTAAAGCAGGCAAAAGGCAGTCAGCAAAAGATGGAAGCGGCAAGTCTATACATTCTGCTGGAGCTTCACTTCGGCGATATAATGAACTCGCTTTGAAAAAGGTAATGACTGATTAAGTTGCTTATTTATAGCTCAAGCTTGTTATACGGAGTATTTGCAAAATGCATGCTGTCCTGTAATGAGTTGGAGTTGGCACGGGAATAGAGCCATACAATCTTTTTCTCCGTCTTAGTCTTACAAGTTATAACTTATAACCCTTACCGTATATGTTTTTCTGCCGAGTTCTTGTCACCTTTTTGCGGTCTTGTCTGAAGATGTTTGGAATGGAATGTCAACTCCTTAAGTTTAATTATTTGTGTTTAAAGATGACACTATCAGGCTTCCATGTTAGTAACAAAAATAAACCTTTGTATCTGGCATGTTACATATTGTATAGATGTATAGATGTTCAGTTAAACTGAATCTTTTGAAATTTAGGATTATTCTTGGCTATCCCAAGAAACACATTGGTATAACACCAAACAGAAAAAGCAAAACTATTTTAAGTTTTAATGAATAGCTAACTGAACCCATGAAGAAGTAGTTTGAAACCTTTTGAGTTCCTATTCAAACTTCAAAGTGTCAATACCTGATTCTGGTTTGCTTAATGGTGCGCATCAGCTTGTCTATGTTGCATTTGCTTGTAGGTGGCCCTTGAACTTTTGTAATTTTAGGCTTTATGGAAGTTCTCCTCTAAGTTTGTAGATTTCAGAGGTGGAATTTTCTATATACAATTCCCGAAATGATTCCGCAGGGCTGTAGTGATGCTCTTGATGCCGTTCTGACAAACTTGTTTTTTAAATTTCAGGATATTCAAGAGTTGCTAGCTTCTTGGAAGCCTTATTTTGATGCATCTTCTTGTGTTTTCATCTACGCTCCTTCAAACAACCGCCAAGTGCTCTATAATGGTGACACCCCACTTTTTAGTAAGCAGAGCTGTGATGTGAAGGGTATTCCTTTCAGTATTCGAAGGCCTACATTAAAGGAAGCACGGCGTATATATGGACAATTAAGTCAGGTTACTTTTGAGGTAGATGAGATTGAAATCCCTGATATAAGGCAGTTGAAACTAAATGAAAGTAGTGTTAGTGACACAAATGTCACCAAGGAAAAACTGAGAAAAGAAGCTAGGAGTAACAATGGACAAGAAGCATGTGAAACTGTCCAGGTATCTATTGAAGAATCCTTGTCAGCTGAAAGAGATACAGAAGTAATGACTTCTACACTGTTACATGAGGCAGCAAAATCTGGTAATGTTGAAAGGATTTTGGAACTTCTAGAGCAGGGTCTAGATCCTACTGCTAAAGATGAAAGAGGGAGAACGCCATACACGGTAGCTACTGAAAAAGAAGCCAGGAATACATTTAGACGCTTTATGGCTTCAAACCTTGAAAAATGGGATTGGCATGCTGCGAATGTTCCGAGTCCGCTGACAAAAGAGATGGAGGTGTCTCAGGTAAATTTGGTCTTTTTAAGCAGCGCTATTTTTATGTTTTCACTTTCTAGTAGATTCCAAATTATTGTTGTCGTACCCTTAGTCCTTTACTCGTGTTTTTAAAATCCTATGTTGTATCTCGTTATCAACTGTACCTTATTTACCCTAAACTCTACTACGGAGTGATAGTCATCAACAATTACCCAAGTACTATGTTCAGGTTTTCTTTTATAGTGTTAATTGTCGATTTGTTGACATCTATATCTGTTTTGGGTCCTTGTTGCTGGGAGTAAATTGGTACACTGATGAATCAACTAATAATTGCTGGGAGTAAATTGGTACCTAAACATCACACTTAAAAAATATGAGCTAGAATAGTTAAATTACATTTATGAATGTAAATCGGACGTACAGTATACTACAGTAGATGATTTTCCAAAACAGGGTTACGTTGTAGAAGCTAATAAACTTGGGGACACCAGAGAAGATCCCTCTTTATTTATTTTGTTGTATTCTCTTTTGTATTGAAGTATTGTTCATCTCTTCTGTTGCACCAATTTTTGCCGCTGTGATGTGTGTTTGTTATATCTATAAATTGTCTGACTATTTGTGTTTGACTTGGTGGAGTAGGCTGAAAAAGATGCTAAGCGAAAAGCAAAAGCAAAGGAGATGAAAAAACTGCGCAAGGAAAGGGAGAAGAAAGCTCAGGTTTGTACTTTTGACTTTGGGATTCGTCACTATTTCGCCGTCATTTCAATGGCACGGTTTTCCACATTGTAGTCTTTCTGGTCTGCAGTCGAGTTATTCATCTTATTATTTATTTTGTTTTATTCTCTCTTTTTGATTCAAAGTTGCCCATTTTATTAGTACTGTGTATTCACTGGTGAAGTCTGGTTCAGGCTATTTGGTCTTGACAATTACTATCTACCTTCCCTTTCCATCCTTCTCTTGTACCTTCTCCTCTCACAACCGATTAAAATACCCTTTATTTTGCTTGATCCACTTGCCTTCTGACCCCACATGATATATATTACTTCAAACGGTTGTGAGAGGGCGAAGGGAGAAGGTTGGAAGGAGAATGTCCATAGCAACCCTCTCTGGTCTTTTGTGAATTAAGTACAGCTTGACATATACTCCACATGTCATTTGAGTAGCTGTTTCTGGAGTCACTCTTATACGTACGATTAGAGCAGCACATGTCTTATATTGAAGTTTGGTTCAGTTCCCCCAATTTATGTCATTGAGAATTAAACTGCTAATTGGACCTTTTTCTTTCTTACTCGTAATCTACCTTTTATGGGAACTCGAGCGCATTGGTAGCTCGATTTTGGGGGAGACTTTCTTGGAGGAACAATTACTCCATATACAATGTGGAAATTATATGAAATTTGTATATAAGGTGTTTTTCATCGTAGGCCAAGGCAGCAGAATCAAAGGAAGTACCGTCAATTTCACAGGCCAATAGCGCTTCTTCATCTTCAAATGTTCGATCAGCTCAATCTAGCTCCACTCCCAGATTGTCCAAAGAGGTATGTCTACTCGGCTACTCTGCTATTAATTTATGTTGGGTGGGAGGGGGTAATCCCCTCTGACTTTTTAGGTTCATATAAGTACATAAACTAGCTTGGTTTGATGACTGAATGATGAGTATATTAAGCCTGAAGTCTCGGGTGCTAACTTAGGCTCCCTATTTTTCGCATGGCTGAAGTAATCTTTTCTTGATCTCGTGCCTCGTTTTTTTTTTTCTTTTATTAGAATTGGTCACGTCATTTTCTATCCCATTCTAATTTAATCAGGAGGAACTAAAGAAGAAGCTGGCTGAAGACCGTGAAAAAAGAGCTGCAGCAGCAGAAAGGAGAATGGCAATGGCGGATTCTACTACTGAGCCCACTAGCAATGCTGTGGCTCCAAGCACCTCTCAACCAAGAAATGGGGACAGTCCCGATATCGTTTGCTCTTGTTGTGAAGCGTCTTTAGTGGGTAAAGTTCCCTTCCACAGGTATAACTACAAATACTGCAGCACCACTTGCATGAATGTCCACAGAGAGTTTCTTGAAGATGGGTGATAGATAGATATGATAGAAATGTGCATATTCAATTTTCTTCCATATTCTTGCATCATTTCATTTTTCTGTTTGTTGGTAATCAAACACACCACTATACCAACATCTTTGTACATCTTTTGATGCTTTTCAAATGAAAGTGTCTGATCTCAGTGGCTGAGCAAGGGAGCGATTTTTTTTTAAAATATTTTTTTTTACCGTACTAGTCGACTCATTAAGGTTAAAATAACCCCAACGGACCTCAAGTAATAACAAATTTATTTTTGAAGATTAAACCATTATTTGAGCATCAATCAACTGCTCAAGTGTTTGGTTGAGATGATTTTTTATACGGAGTATGGTATTAGAGTATGTGTTGCATATTCACTTTTTCTTTTTTTAGTTGGAATGGTCTTCTCACTTTTAAAAATTATATCCAATTTTATCCCTAATTAACCTCTCGAGGCTAAAGACAAGAAACTTTTAAAAGTTGGTGGCAATTTGCCTCCATTTGTGTTTTCCTAATTTAAGGCAGATTCTTATTTCAGACGGACCAATTCCTTATGAAACAGTGAGACGAGGTTTTGAAACCATTTTACAGCCAAATGTCACCATTTCCGTCTGATAACAAGTTAGCATAAGCCGTAACATTAGCTGGACCAGTGTGGTTATATTTGACCATAAAATGATCACAAAATGCCGTCTTATTTATTTCAGACGGAATTGATCCTAAGAATTTCCCATAGTAAAACATGAGAGAATGGGTAGAGTATCAAGTATCAAGTATCAAGTATGCAAGTATAAGTGTATGAATGGTAGTTCTGAAGTTGTGATACTTTATTAGTGAAAGGTGGGAGATTGTAGGTCATGATATTGGGTCACACCGACAGCAGTGGCTTTAGGAAGTTAATTCTTGCGTGGTTGGCTCAAGGGTCCCACCCCAATTCTCCATTGCAGTTTACATCTAAGCAAATTCTCATTGAAAACGGGCACATTGTCAAAAGATAGGATAATTTCCCTCTCACAATATACAAGTAAGAATTGAAGCCCTCGTTTGCCTTCCCACTTGTATATTGTGAGAGGGATATTATAAAACTATCCGTTTTTAACTTGTGATAAATAGTGTCCGTTTTCGGCGAAAGATGTTGTTACATCTATATATCTAATTTTATCTATCCATATGAAATATGGTCTCTTTCCCTTCGCCACACACGCCTTTCTCGCCTTCTGATAATGATGTTATTATGTTTCCTTTTTTCACAAATTCTTATTTCAAACGGATGTATCCGTCTTAAGCTTAAGACGGATACCATATTCTCTCATAAAATACCCATCAAGGTGAGTGGAGAGCACATGGGGGGAGCCCACCTTGTCTCCTCTACCCATTTCCTCTCACAAAATACCCGTTGCAAGATCCAACCCGTCTTAAGCAAGACCTACTGTCCTTTTTTTACCCTCCCACGTAGGGACGGATCCAAAATTTATACTATTTTCAAAGTAATTATTATGTGAGAGTTGCTTATTTGCCCGTTTTCATTGAGAATTAGTGTTCCACAAATGGGTGGTGCTTGTGGTGTTTGTACACATATGTCTACCTTTACTACAATTTGTTGCCTCTCTAGGACTCCATTACCTCCCATCTCTATTTCTTTTAAGCGGTTTAGATTATTTCGTGGAACGGTCTAACGTTTATCAATAGAAGTAATTAACGATGATTTGAAAGATAAACACTAGTATATAATATGAACCTATTAAAGCCTTAAAGGTAACACAAATTCTCATTAAAGACGGCGCATATCCGTTTTCAATAAAGACGGACGAAACACTCTCACAAGGAGACAAGTGAGAGGGCAAGTAAAGATCCATTTAGTTTTCCACTTGCCCTCCCACTTGGCTCCTTGCGAAAGGGGCTCCGACCCGTCTTCATTGAAGACGTGATATGCACCGTTCTCAATTAGACCAACCGTAAAGGTAATGGACAAGAAATGGAGAGAAAAGAATGGGGAGGATCTTTGCTCCCTTTACTACGGTCCTTTACTACCAATTAGGATAATCTCCATTTCTTTCCATTTCCTCTCTAATACACCAGTTTTGAGTATTTTCATTTATTTACTTTTTCCTACTCAGCTGTATTCAAAACTATCCGATCTATTGAAAATTAAATTGAACCATTAATAAGTAATGAACCTCCATTTCTTTTAGAAAACGGAAAATATCCTTCCACTTTATTTACTATGCCAAATGGACTAATGGAGTACCATCTTTTGCCCCTTCCTTTTTCACTTCTCCATATTCTCCACTAAACATAACTGATTGTATCCATAGTTCCATCACAAATTCTTATTTCAGACGGAGGTATCCGTCTTAAGCTTAAGACGGATACCATATTCTCTCACAAAATATCCATCAAGGGTGAGTGAAGAGCACATAGGGGGAGCCCACCTTGTCCCCTCTACCCATTTCATCTCACAAAATACCCGTTGCAAGATCCGACCCGTCTTAAGCAAGACCTACTGTAGTTCCATTACTTCCATCACAAATTCTCATTTGTGATGGACCGACCCTTCACAAGCTTGTGACGGGTCAATTCTCTCTCACAAAGTGCAAGTGGGGGTGCAAGTGGATGGGAAATGGAGCCCCCCACTTGGACCCTCACTTGCACTTTATGAGAGAAAATTAACCCGTCTTAAGCTTGCGACGGATTGCGCCGTCGCAAGTAAGAATTACTGTACTTCCATATTAGCTTCCATAGTTTTATATTACAAAATATTTAGAGTTGTTTGAAAAGAACAAAAAAAAGGTTGAATTTTATAACATTGCAGGGTATAACTCAACCACCTAGCTTTTTTAAAAGAGTCAATCCAATAATTTGTATTTTCTCCATTCGTTTGCATACGTTTCTGTGAAATACATTAAAATAGAAGTAAATTAAATAATTATTTAAGTCCAATGAGACCTTCTTTAAGCAATTGGTCTTATATAATCACGTAATGGAAGAATACCCCTTACGAATTCATAATAATTATTCCGTATGTGTTAATTATTTTTTCACCAATTCTCATTTTAGATGGACCATTTCATTTTAAGGTTTAAGACTAGCTAACTGATATCATTTTTATTGTAAAATGTGCTCAACGAAAATATATTGTTGATAGTGTTATAACTAATAATTGTTCTTAAAATTTTTATTCCAAATTAGTTACATTTGCCTGTAAATGAGTCACATTTCACCCTGTTAAATTTCATAATCTTCTTCACACACCCGTTTAGAACCTAAACCTTGAGACGATAATGTACTATCTTAAGAGGGAGTTACTAATATCTCTTACTGCCGAGGAGCAAACGATCTTGGCTTAGAGAGATGCACCTTTCTATCAGTTGTTCGCCACTATTCTACTCCCTCCATTCAACTCCACTTTACACTTATATTTTATGCACAAGTTTTAAGATGACAATATTAAAGTAATAAAAGTACACAAATTGAAAGAAAATGTTGTTTTATTAATATTTAAGTAATAAAAGTACACTATTTGTGGACCGTTACATTGCCAAATAAAGAATTGTGCAAAGTGGAGTTGAATGACCCAAAGAGGAATAGGTGCAAAGTGGAGTTGAATGGAGCCGTAGAGCTGATCAAATGGCCCAGGCCCGCTAGCCCGACCCGGCCCAACCCGATTTTTTCTAGGGCTTGGGCCTTTATTTTAAGCCCGAAAAGCCCACGGCCCGAATCAAATAATTGGGCCGGGTTTGGGCCGACTCTAAGGCCCGAATTTTAGCCCAACCCAACCCGAACATTAACAAATTTTTTTTAGATTTAACAAATCAACTGCCGTTTAGTAGTAATTTTTTAGCCAAAGAACATTTTCAATTCACAATAAAATTGTACACCACCGTAACGAGCACAGTACTTAAGTAAATTAGGAGTATTGTACTAGTGAAAATTGTGCATTTAATTAATCATTGGCCGCTTCCTTTGTCTTCCCCTCATCTCTAACTTCAAATTAATAATTTCTTGAGACGAGAGGCAAAAACTTTCATTTGTTAAAATTAGTAATATTCAAACAGTATTATGCATGCACATTTTACTAGTTTTTCATGTTAGGTTACGTTCATTTGTTGAAAATTTATCGTAACAATACTACGTACGTGACTACATCACTACATGCACATTTCACTAATTCATTTGTTCAACTACATTCATACTAATGTCGATCAAATCACATAATTTTGTATGATTTTTTGATGACAAAGTATCTAGTTACATAATGAGATTTCTAAAGTCATTTGAAGAGAAAATATTATAAACCCGAAATAGCCCGAATTGGCCCGAAGCCCGCTTTAACCCCGCATGGGCCGGGTTTGGGCCAATAAAATAGGCCCGCACATATGGCCCGACCCGACCCGACCCGCACACTTGGGCTTAATTTTATACCCCGGCCCGGCCCATGATCACCTCTAATATGGAGGGAGTATTAAGAAGGACGTCCGCACATGCGGTGGAGTATGTGATTTAATATAATAAATTTAGATTTTAGAGTATACTTATTTTTAAACTTTATTAATATCAATTATGGAAATACCACCGTACATTTTTGCACGGACATAAAACTAGTGTATCGTTAAATGAAGCAAATATACACTGTACACATGTAAAGTTGATGGATACCATCAGTAAAATCCCAAATAAAATAACTCGTATTTTCACCATGGTCCTTATTCCTTCACAATTCATGATCACAGAATCAGTTGTAAGACTTGTAAGGCCTTGTTCTTTTGGGCTGAATTTTGCTGAACTTTTCTGAACTGAACTGAACTGAACTTATAGGAGCTGAACTGAACTGAACTGAGCTGAACTTATAGGAGCTGAACTGAAGTAAACTTATAGGAGCTGAACTGAACTTATAGGAGCTGAACTGAACTGAACTTATAGGAGCTGAACTTATTTTTACTTAATTGAATAGAACTTATAGAATCTAAACTTTACTAATCTAAACTTTATTATAATCATTATCTTTTGGAAAGGTATGTCATACAAAAAAAAATATACTCTAAAACATAAGGTAAGATAATAAAATTATTCCGATTTATATACATTGGTTTGTTGATACAGATTACTACGTTTACATTACGATAAAAATTAATAAATCACATATTACATCGTTTTCTAACAATCTATTTCTATATCATCATCTTCCTCATCATTTTCTTCTTCATCTTCACTATCACTCGAAACAACGAATCCATTGTCTCGCCAAATGTTTTTTACTATCTTGTTTCGTATCTTGAACATGACATTTTTCCGCTTATCATCAAACATGTCTGAATCTACTGTTCCTTTAATATTCACGTCATGTTGTATAACAGGTATTCCAAGAGTATGCATCCTTATAAAATTATGGAGTGTGAATGTAGAAACAATAATAGACATTTGATACTTTTGTGACATTTGGAGCATATTTTGTTAACATCTTCTACCTTTTTTTTTTCAATTAACCAAATGTCATTTCAACTTTCATTAAAAAATGATGAATGTCGATAGTTGAAATACTCTACAATTCCTTCGGGCGGTCTCAATGATAATGTATGTATCCAATAATTAATGTTAAATGTTTTTATATCGGTTTTCATAAATATTATATTCCGTATAATTTTTCTAAACTTAATTTGTAAGAATTGAACTTTTTCTGAACTGAACTTATAAGAGCTGAACTGAACTGAACTGAAGTTATAGGAGCTGAACTGAACTGAACTTATAAGAGCTGAACTGAACTGAACTTATAGGAGGAGCTGAACTGAACTTATAGTAGCTGAACTGAACTGAACTGAACTTATATGAGCTGAACTGAACTTAAAAGGGGTGAATTAAAATCCAAAAGAACAGGGCCTAAGTTGTAACCTAACAGTCAAACAGTCTAACACCATCAATTTCATTACAATGTAAATGGTCTTTAAAGGATCTGGTTACTAAATACTCTCTCCCATCCAGACCAAAGGTTACACTTACCTTATTTGGACCATCCAAACCAAACTACCCATTCCTTTTTGGGTAACAAATAAAACCAAATACTCCTCATCTACCCTATATATTTACACAAAATGCTATTACCCCACCCATCCAACTAACATTAAATATTCAAGTGGTCCTACTTCCATTCCAATACTACCCTTCCTTTATCAACTTTTTTTTAAAACTTGTGCTCCCTCCCATGTAACCTTTGGTTTGGATGAGAGGGAGTAGTATATACCCTATTAATCATTTAACCCTATACAAGGCACATAGGCGACATAGTAAATGATTAGTAATACATTTGTAATGTTGTTTGTGTGTGACATTTTCTTTGTACTCTTATAACGCTCTCATTTTCATCAATGTCGACCATTAGTAACATCCAACATTACTAGTGTCATTTTAATAGCTGTTTTTATTGCCCTTATAAATATCTACCCAAATTCTTATTTCAGACCGAGGTATCCGTCTTAAGCTTAAGACGGATACCATATTCTCTCACAAAATACCCATTAAGGGTGAGTGGAGAGCACATGGGGGAGCCCACCTTGTCCCCTCTACCCATTTTCTCTCACAAAATACCCGTTGTAAGATCTGACCCGTCTTAAGCAAGACCTACTGAAATATCTATTACTTGTACATTATTCTCACACATTTATTTAGCACAAAAATATCTACATTAATTCCAATTTTTTAGAGAAATTTTTTGCATGATATGCCAAATAAACTAAACCATTGTCCTTGCTCTTCTAGTGGAATTATCCAATGGCAAATGTCGTTGTAACTTATACGGTGCACAACGATTTTATAATGCATTCTATTGACAAAAACAAATAAGACATTTGTACATCGTGAAATGTCATATATAGAATTATAAATTTAACGGAGTAATAAATATTGTGCATTGAATATCTCTTAAGATTAAAGTATCCGTTTTACTATGAAAATGTGTTAAATAGGCACATTTATGTATATTTATAGCGGTGAGCATTTGTTCGCTCCGGTTTGCTCATTGACCGAAATGGATTGAAAAGTACGATTTCTCGCTATTTTATAACGAATTAATTGGTCTTGGACCATACCGAACCGAAAACCGAAAACTAACACTTTAAAAATTTAGGACCAATGACCTAACCTAAAAGTATTGAACAAATTATCATTTGTAACGGACAATTTTCGTCACAAGCTGAATACGAACCAAATGTTGACATTTTAACAACAAATATGGCCATAATTATTAGTCTGTTATAACTTAAAAAATAATCTAGTTCTCTAGTTAATTTCATTTTAAACGAGTCATATTAATTATTAAATAAAATATTACCCGTCCCAAAGGAAAACTTATCCATAATGTTGTGTAAACCAAGATAAATATTGTACTCCAATATTCGTAATTTCGTATATGCTCACACGAGGGCAATTCAGTCATTTACTAGATACCAAATACTCTGGCTCTACACTAACATAGTGCCCTACAACTCTACAATCCCAAAAGTAGTAATCTTCCAGCTATACTCTACCACCTAACCCAACCCTAGTTAACTCTTAACCCAACCCTAGTTACTTACTTACCTCCTTCCCAATAAAACACAACTCCCTCACTCTCACAATCTCACTCCACTCTCCCAGCAATGTCTCCTTCCAAACCTCTTTCCCTCCTCTTTCTCCTAATCCTAACCATAGCAACAACCCTATCCTCATCCCATAACATTACCCAAATCCTAGACTCGGACCCGAACCTATCTCAATTCAACACATACCTAACCCAAACCAAACTAGCCGATGAAATAAACTCTCGTCAAACCATAACTGTTCTCGCTATCCCAAACTCCGCCATTTCTCCGCTCTCCAAACTCTCTCTTTCCGCCATTAAAAACACGCTTTCCCTCCACGTCGTCCTCGATTATTACGACGCTAAAAAACTTCACGATATCCAAGACGGAACCGTTATAACTACTACTCTCTATCAAACAACTGGTCAAGCTACTTCTTCTGTCGGTGAGCTTAATATCACCGACGCTAAAGGCGGAGCCGTTAAATTCGGCTCCGCTAAAACCGGTGCAAAGCTCGACTCTACTTACGTTAAGGAAATTAAACAGATTAAGTTTTCTTTATCTGTTATCGAAATCAGCGCACCGATTCTTGTTCCGGAGTTATTGACATCGACAGATGATGTTAATGTCACTGGAGTGTTGATTAAAGCAGGATGTAAGACATTTGCGGCATTGCTTTCTTCAAGCGGAGTTTTGAAAAGGTATGAGGATCAGTTGAAGAGTGGAATTACGGTTTTTGCTCCGAATGATGAGGCGTTTAAAGCGAAAGGAGTTCCGGATCTTGACAAGTTGAGTAATGCGGATGTTGTGTCGTTGTTGCAGTTTCATGCGCTTAGTTCGTACGCGCCGATCGGTACGTTGAAGACGACGAAAGGAAGTTTGCAGACGTTAGCGCCTGCAGGAAAGTATGGACTCACCGCGTCGACTGCTGGCGACGCGGTGACTCTTCATACTGGCGTCGATAGTTCGCGGATTGCGACGACGCTTGTTGATGCGTCGCCTGTTGTGTTTTACAGTGTTGATAGTGTGTTGTTGCCGGTTGCGTTGTTCGGAATGTCGCCGACGCCTGCTCCGGCTCCGGCGCCGGAGAGTGACGCGCCGACACCGGCGCCTGTCGCAGATTCGCCTGCTCCGGAAAAGGCGCCGGCAGCTTCGCCGCCTGCACCGTCGTCTGATAGTTCGCCGGCGGAAGAGCCGGCGGCGGATTCGCCGGGAAAGGCGGAGGATGAGAAGTCGAAGAAAAATGATGCGAGAGGAAGTGCGGCGATGTTGAAGGGTGTGGTAGTGGTAGTGTCAGTGGTATTTGGTGTGGTTTGTTTGATGTTTTAGGGGTAATTTCGTCATTTTAATTTGTGGTTTTTTATCAAGTTTTTTTATTGTTTATTGTTAATGTTATTGTTTGTTAATTTGTTTGAAATTGAACACAGTAGAAGAGAGAATGTGTAATTGGACTGATGTTTGACTGGAGAGAGGACGTTGTCAGAGTGTGAGTTACTTTGATTAATTAATTTTATTGTTGTTATTATTGTTTAATGGTGCTTTAATTGTTGACTAGGTCTTGCTTAAGACGGGTCGGATCTTGCAACGGGTATTTTGTGAGAGGAAATGGGTAGATGGGACAAGGTGGACACCCCCCATGTGCTCTCCACTCACCCTTGATGGGTATTTTGTGAGAGAATATGGTATCCGTCTTAAGCTTAAGACGGATACCTCCGTCTTAAATAAGAATTTGTGTTAATTGTTAGACATGACTCCAGCTTTTATAAATTCGTTTTTTCTAACACAAATCCCATTCAAAACGGGAACTATCTGTCACAACTTGAAGACAAATCGTGTCACTCTCACAATATGTAAGTGGAGGGCAAATGAATCCTCCTTAGATCCTCCCAGTTGCATATTGTGAAAGGAGCATTATCCGTCTTCAGGTTGTAACGGTCCCGTCTTCAGTGAGACGAACTGATAAGTTAATTTGAGAAACGTTGTCGAGAGTATTTAATTAATCAGTTAAGGTAAATAAGAGTTTGTAAATCAATTTTTCATGATATTAATATTTCTCTAATTAGCTTATTAACATGTACCTAGAAAAACTAGGGATGTGCTTTTTCACATACGTATTTTACTCTTTCACATACGACTTTTACAATATTACCCTTGTCATTTTCTCATTTCCTTACCCAATTAATTTTTTCCTCTCTTCCTCGTCTCCTATCACCACATCCGTTCACCGGCCAACATCATCAACGGCAGACAAGCTGACATAGACCGACCTCCCCCACTCTCGCCTTCTCCGACAAACGACGACCTCCCTACTGACTTCCCACTACCCCGCATTCTCTCTCTCCTTCACTTTCCTGGACTCCTCTCCGTTCACCACTGCCCCCTGCTTCGACCAATGACGACGACCCTTATGTCGCCCCCTCTTCCGACCAATACCTGATGACAACCTGACGACTCATACCTGAAAACACAGGCAAATAAGAACCCCGTCATCTCTAACCTCCGACAATCCCAGCCCACACAACAAGTGAGCGTCGACAACCCTATCCAATAGCAGTCTGACGCCGACAGCACGACTGTCACGGTTTAATCGCTTACCACCCCAACCACCACTCATAAACCCTTATGAGAAACGTATTAATAATTGCTAGATATAAAGTTACTTCACTTGTGAGAAAATTATAATTCATTTTTCAAGTTTATTAGATTCAATTGTGTTCAGTTATATTCAATTTTAGATTTAATGTATATGTAAGAGTCAATTTAATTATGTTAGAAAGAAAAAAGGGTATGTTTAGCAAAAGGGTATGACATGAAAACTTTATGAAAAAGTGTGTAAAAGAGTAAAGTTCGTATGCGAAAAAGTACTAAAATCGGCCGTAAGGTTTCTCACACAAGAGATATCTGCTTCTTTTGTTCTTTTGATTTCCTAAATGGAGTATTTCAAAAGAGAAATCGACTTTTTTTTTTTTGATATTCTATCAACAAATTATAAAATCCGTGCATTAGGAAGAGGAAAGAAATGACCGTGCATTTGGCAAGCTCAAATTGCCCCTTTATGAAGGCTGCTCTATTTACCAACTTAGTCATTAGTTTAATTTGTTATTCGAATGTTGTAATAGTTATAAAATCCGACTCAGAGAGTCGGGTTTGTACCTTGTAAGCTACTAATTTTACTGCTGCAAAAAAAAAAAAAAAAAAAAAAAAGATATTCTATCAACAAAATCTCTAACAAGTTTATTTTGAAAAGTTGAATGGGTCATTAAGGTAGGATTCAGGTTGGTTATTTATGGGTCAATAATTAACAGGTTAATTTCGGGTTGGGTCATACTTGGGTTGGTTTATTTTAGGTTGGGTCATTTCGGGTCACATCAACTTGTATCGGGTCATATTAATCATTCGGGTTAAATTATGATCACACTTTTCAGATAACTTTAGTGTTTCGTATCAACTTATCATGTTGAATTACTTGGGTCAGCCACTAATCGGATTTAATGCGGAACGTACGGAGAGAGAATTGGATTTTGCAAGGTTTAGTAATTTCAAATGTTTAAAAAGTTGATATTATTCCGTTGGTTGAGAAGCACGTGAGTGACGGTAGCCCCAATAAGGTTTGTCGGTTTGTTACGCTCGCTTTACTGGCTAATGCTCAACTGCTTATTGCTTTAAGTATCTCACGCGCGACTTCAGCGCGTTACGTACTTAAAAGGTAATGTTATCTGCTAACAGTAGGTCTTGTTTAAGACGGGTCGGATCTTACAACGGGTATTTTGTGAGAGGAAATGGATAGAGGAGATAAGGTGGGCTCCCCCCATGTGCTCTCCACTCACCCTTAATGGGTATTTTGTGAGAGAATATGGTATCCGTCTTAAGCTTAAGACGGATACCTCCGTCTGAAATAAGAATTTGTGATTTGCTAATGTTAATAAATAGCCTTTCACAAATTCTCATTTGTGAGGGGACGTCCCGTCACAAGCTTGCGACGGGTCAAATTCCCCTCTCAAAGAATAAGTTGGGGACAAATGGAGCATCCCACTTACCTTGCCACTTGCTTTTTGTGAGGGGGATTTGACCCGTCGCAAGCTTGCGACGGATCGCCCCGTCACAAGCAAGACTTATTGATATTTGTCTAACTTATGACTAAAATGGGCATATTCGTCACAAACTTGTTACGGGTTAGATCCCCTCTCATATGGAGACAAACGTTACGTACTTAAAAGGTAATGCTACATTGCTATCTGCATATTCGTCACAACCTTTTGTCTAGCCTAGACTCGGAACCGTTATAAATTTGTGATGGATATATCCGTTAAAAATGAGAATTTGTGTAATAATAAAGCCTTAAAAACAGAGTGTGCCGTATTTAATGTGGCATGGAGATTGGAGGCGAGGCCATGGAGGAGCGCATTCAAGTGGCTTAACGTGCTACACTACCACAGACCTCATGCATTAATTCTAGTTTTTTCTAAAAAAAAACGATTAAGTCTCTGCTTAGTAGGATGGTCTTATTGGATTTAAAAAAATTAAGTCACTGAAATATCCTATATATTTTTCATAATATTTTCTTTAATTAAACTTGGTGACTAAGTAAATGCGGTAATTTGAGTAAAATAAAGGGAGTAATTTTCATTTGGGGTTCCGAAAGTGTCCCAACATTTTCAAATATCTTCTTATTATATACTTTTGCACAAAAAATAGGAAAGTGAATTTGGATTACACAAATCACACCACCTCATATACAATTGCTTTAGGAAGATACAAATCAACCGAAAAAAGAAAACACAAAATCTCATTGAAAACGGACATTATCCGTCTTGAACTGAAGATCTCTCACAAAGGGCGAGTGGGAAGACAAGTGGGGGGTGGGGGGGACAAAGTGGACAAAGTGTGCCTCCCACTTGCCATTTGCTAGCGATTTTCAGTTGAAGACAGATTATGCCCGTCTGCAGCGAGACAGACTGAAAAGAAAATAGGAAAGTTAACCGAATTGAGAAAAAAGAAAATGTAGAAGATTAATGAGAATACGATGGACTGCTTTGTATTTTTTCTTTAATATAATAAATTACTTTACATTATACAAACATTTCCTCAAAATCTCATAGTCATACCAAATGACTTTTGGATAAACAAAAGGACATTTTAGTGGATATTACTTCACGCAGTTGGTCTTGCTTAAGACGGGACTACCCGCCTTATTGCTTAAGACGGGTTAAGCCCCTCATAAAAGAGCAAGTGAGGCAAGTGGGGTGGGATTATTCATTATCTCCCCACTTGCTCTTATGTGAAAGAGTTTGATCCGTCTAAAGCAATAAGACGAGTCATCCCGTTTGAAACAAGAATTTGCATACTAGACGAGTTCACTCATAATTCATAAACACACTAGATGTGGTGGCCCATTTTACTATATAGTCCTCATCCTCATGAGTATTTATCATTGCTTGAAATCTTTTAAGAAAAAATTTCAAAGAATTAAAATTATCATCAAAACAAAGAAAGTAAGTTTTGGTAACATTGTCCTCCACCTAAATACCTTTAAAATTTCAACAACAAAACTGTTTGTCATATAAATCTCCAGCTCCAAGCAATTAGATGAACTTTTGGGTTACTAGAAAGAAAAAGTAGCAGCTCCCATATGAGACATACCAAAGAACTTTTTATCATATACTCCCTCCTAGTTTGAGTGTTCTTCCCCTTCCTCTAATATATGTGAGGAGTATTATATTGAAAGGGGAAGAACACTAAAACTAGGAGGGAGTATGAACCAACTTCCATGCAAGGCCGAAGCCAAGATTTTATGTTTGAGGTAGCGAGTATCTTGAGGCTGGCTACATATGCTTACTTCAAAAATTGAAAATCGAAAAGAAGTATTCTAAAACATAGTATAAGATTCAAGTTCGATTTCGGAATCAAATCACTAATGGGAGTCGGGCACACTTCCGAAATACAGTAACTTTTTGATGGACGATACACAATCGTCGTCATTGCTGGAGTAATTGATAAACCATCTTTGTCTCTCAAATTCGATATAAAGCTTAACATCCCACAAAATTGTATATATTTTTTTCAGACCCAATTCAAATATTCTACTAACTACAGTTTTCACCACCTTTCCAAACTCAGCAAAACTCGTTAACAGAAAAAGGGGTTCCACATTTCCCCGTCTCAAAAAACACATCTCAGACCTATTATAAAATCTTGTCCAAATTGAGTCTGAGCGAAAGATTGACTAAAGATCAAGTTACTAAGGCTGGAGAAACGAGTAGGTCATAGTTCAGTCACATGTCTTGACATATGGTTGTCTAACGACAACATTATATATCGACTCAAAAACAAAACGTCACAACAATTATATAGGCTCAAGAATCAACTCTTTTATGTTGAAGAGGTAGCAAATGAGCTTAATGCTCTGCTGCTGCTTATAAGGCAAGACATTTCTAGTACATTTTGTGGCGAAAAAAAGCAATGATGGTAAACGAAAAGGTACAGTACATCAGAACATGGCTCCTTTCAATGGTGTCCGAAGCATGGCTCATGCTTTAAGAGCTTCCCCAGCTTTTACAATATCCTCGAGTGCCTTAGATATCTGCCCCTGGCTCATGCCATCCAGGCGTACACCTCTCTCGACACCATAGTCTACACAAATATAAAATTATACATCAAATTTAGAACTGTCAATACAAATGTGGGTAATAAAAGGATGGAAACAAGGAACTCTAACGGCAAGGTAAGTAATTCAAAATTTGTCCTATAAATCTGCAATAAGAGTGCCACTTTTATCACAAGAATTTATATGAAGCGATCTTACATGTGAGATTAACTCGTTATAGACTTACACATTATCAAATTAGTATGAAGTATTTGGATTGGTTTCGCGCATGAGCCAGACTAATACAGTAGAAGACTCCCTGCCGCGTCTACTTGACAAATATATGATTTGCACATTTAAGTACAAGTTCCATAATTTATGTTGGAGAAAAGAAAGTCATTATATGTGACTCGCCACTGGATAATAGTTCTGATATTCCATCAAATGACTGTATCATACAACTCAAAGTGCTAAAAAGCTTGTGATTAGAGTTGGACGGCAGGAAATATCAGTTAAGATCTGCATTTGATTGAGATCAGGTTCTAACCTTTTAACGACCATGCAGTGGACATCTGTATGTCAAGTATGGCACTATGGCCTTTAATATGTTACGGCTATAGATGCTGCTAACTTTGCACCTGAGCTAGCTTTAGATGGATGGTAACAATACAAATCTGACATCTCAGTACCGCACCATATTTTCCTCCGTTTTGTCTCTAGTCTGCGTAGTCAGGTTTGCACCCCCACCTCTCCCTCCTTCCGTAGGCCTCAACAAAGTGAACATAATCTAATTGATTAATTAGAATTCTAGGGGTCGCTTGTATTTGGAGTACTTGTTACAGGAGTATTGAGGCTCAAAACAACATAGACAAGGAGGAAAATGATTGCGATAAAAGGAAGATAGAGAGGTGGTGAGAAAACTATTACTCTAATACGATTATACGAGTGTATTGCATTCCCATAGAAGAGAGGTGGGTAACGATTATCCCTTTTAACGGAATAGCTATTAGCCCATCTTTATATCCTTCCTCTACCCGCCGCCGCCACTACTACCTCCTTTCCTTTGTTATTAAAACTCAATCCATGTAACTTCCTAGCAATAAGGGTTTGGGATGAGAGTAATTGTCACTGTGGTAATCTCCAAACAACGGGAAAAAGAAGGAAACTGATGATAATGGCAATGGAGGGTGGAAATGAGAAAAGGAGGGTAATAGACTAATAATTGCTGATGAAAGAGGGTAATACTTTACTTTTCTCCCTCAAATGTAATGCATTATCTCCACATGAAAATAACTGCTCCTTATAATCCTCTCTTTTCACACTCCACCGCCACAACTTATCCCCAACCTTCAGTTGTTTTAAGCTCTATGATCCCCGTACTAAATACTAACATATCAAACATGTCCTTGGGTTATTAGAGTAACTATATACACAGAACAAAAGGCTGTTATCGTCAAAATAAGCAAGCAGACTCGTCGATATAAGAAAACGGGAAACCATGTCTTCAGTGTCAATGAAATATATCAACACAACTATTGGATTTACAGTTATTACTACTACAACTATCCCATGATGACCAACCTACTAAAGTTTTCTTCTTTCTCTTTAATTATCCTCGATGCAGAAACTAGGAACTATTATTCATGTTTATCTTCTGAGAAATATTAATATATTAGAGCAAATAACGCTGTAATAATGAATCGTGAGATGAAAAGAGCATAGTAATTTTGCTCAAATCTGAATCCAGGACAAGCTCTTGCCTAACCTCCACTTCTCCAAGGATCGAATTATTTAATAGCTTTCCACAAACCCAAGTAAGCCTACAGCCTAAAAGACATACACAATTATCATCTTCAGCTTAGCTTAAAAAAGCACGCTTAAGACCAAGGTTCTGTGATGCACCAGCCAAAACGCATCGGAGCACTTGGAGATCCAAAAAGGGTATCGGTGAAAAACAGTCTCTTTTGAAAATACAAATATGTTTGTAAGAAACAGTGTGCCTCGTGTCTATTAGGCACACGCCTTCACCGTGCGCTTCTATATGCCTTGCACCTATTAAAACTAAGATTGCCACACAAGTCAATAGGCCTAGATATATAAAGGAACAATACATACACATATGGCATGGCACACACCATCTAGCCAGGGGGACTTATGGCCTAAAGGAGCCTCCAAATTCATGACCGGAGCTTTTAAATGTGCACCGCTTAGCGCATGCAATCTTGCAGAGTTTTAGGTAATAAGACTTAATATGAAACATAACCAGACAAATTCTTATATCTGAGCAACGATGATCGGCTTAGAGGAGAATGAGAATCTTAGAAGTTGGAGATGTATATGACCAAACAAACTCGTAAGACTTGAGCACCAATCAATAACTCAAAGTTTCATGAGAAACCTACGATGGCCTGAATATTAACCAATAACCATCAATCTTCGTTTCTGCCAGAGGGAATCTTATTTGTCTTCTAGCTACAAACTCTGAGTGAGATCAAAATGGTTCTGTTGAATCCGTGAACCATTTGGCAAACCCAATATCTACGCAACAAGGGACTTAGATCATAAAATGCACGTTCTTAGATTGATCAAACTCATTATGGTTCTAGGTTCTACCAAGCTACACATAAAGTTTAATAACTGAATAAACTTTAACCAGGTAGCTGTATAGTTTTTTTTTCATAAGATGAAGTAAGGGGAAGCATCATTATGAGCACGATTGCGATTACATAAATAGGGGTATGGTTCAATGTTTTCAAACACGAACACAAAAAAATTGAAGTATTTCACATATCCCGTAGCTCAACTAAAAAATTCACACTCCAACAAGGAAACCACATTGGTGTTGGGAAATTAGAACGCACACACTCTAACTCAAAGACTACAACCTATGAACCCGAGTACAGTTTCTTACTTAAAGTAACATAGATAGAAGCCCCACACAAAACTCACTCTTCGTTGTTGCAACATACTCCACTATCCCTCACAATTTGATCCTCTGTTTATAAGAACTATACTACACCACTTCAAAAAACGTCTTATACATACATTTTCATCATCATCATCATCATCATTCGTACACTACCATCCAAGTACATTCACATCACAATACACGTATCTACCACGACACATGCTCCAACACATTTACACAGTCACGCACCTTCTCATTTCTTTTTCTTTTTGATAATTTAACAAAATGTTTGTGTATTTAATCCGACCTCAATAAATGGTGAATTCACATCAATAAATCAAGCAATTCGCACGAAAGCTCAGAATACGACAAATAAGCAGATCTTACCATATCTAGCCCAAAGCTGAGGCTCAACTCCACGGGCTTCACGAATCAATATAGGCAATTTAGGGTTCAATGTTTTCAACTCTTTGTAATTCTTCTCCACAAATCCCCTAATTCAATTAAAAAACATGTTTCAAATTCACCAATAACACAACCAAAATGCAGTATCCAGTAATAAAGATCATAACTTTCGCAATCTACAAACAAATTCATACATTTGGGAACAAAACCCATTAATCAAAATCAATCAAATTATAAAAAATACCTAGCCTCAGCACTTGCAGGAGAAGTTTGGCAAAAAAGGATTCGAAGCTCCTTCAAGTTCTTCCCCAATTGAGCTCTCCACGCCATAGCAATTCAATCTAAATACCCAATTTAACAACAAAATGTCGTTAAAAATGAAAACCTAATCACTGATTTATTTAATGCGAAATAGTAAGTTTTGCTTAAGACGGACATTATCCATCCTAAGCTAAAGACGAGTCAAATACAACCAGACAAAACTTTTGGTATTTCTACGCGACAAGTGACGTGATTTAATATGTATTTGACCCGTCTTAAGGGGCGATTTAGGAATGCATAGAAATACAACTGGGACCCACAAACTAATTGAAAAACAACAATCGACAAACATAGTAAGATCAACGGAAAGTTTGATGATTAAAAATGTTAAAGAAGAGAGATTAAGAAATACCGGATCTTTGATAATCAGTTCCTCACGATCTACAGCTTTCGTTCTCCGAATTTTTGTTTAATTTTAGTACTAAAAAATGGTTATCGGAGAGAGATCTCACGTATTGAAAATGGGAGATAGAGGTGGTTGAATGCGGGTTTGGGTCGGATATGGTCGAACACTCGGAAATAGGTAGAATATTTTCACGCGTATTAGAGCGGATTAAATGGCCCAAGCCTGATCAGCTAATCCGATCCGGCCTGAATTTTTACAGGGCTTGTGCTTTAGATTTGGCTCAAAAAAGCCTATGACCCAGCCCTAAGTAAGTCTGATGCAACTTTAGGGTTAGTATGGGCCAACGTTATGACCCGAAATTTGATCTAGCCCGGCTTGAACTTTAGAAAAGAAAACAAATAGTTAGAACCTAGTGTCCAAATAGAAGGAAGTTACGGTGATAATGAAACGAGACAGCTCGCGAGAATTTGAGATGAGCTCGGTCAAATCTTGGTCAAAGCTCGGCTCGTGAGAGCTCGACTCAGGCTCAAGAGCTTAGCGAGTCAAGCCGAACAAACGCAGGCTCAACTCGAAAAGCTTGCGAGCAGCTCAAACTTGAGTAACTCAAACTTGTGTGATTAGATAAGATATTACTCATATTTAATAAAAATATTTTATCATGGTTATATCTTTGTATCACATATATCAAATGACTCACTTATTTGCCAAATATGTTTACTAATAAGTTTTGAGCCTTGTTATTGGAAATATCGGAAGAAGAAAAAAAATCAAAAAATCAACAATTGTATATAGGCTCGATTTGAGCTCGAGCTCACGTTAAAGGTCGCAAGCTTGATACCGAGCACATTTTTCTCAAGCTCATGTAAACTCGATATCAGCTCGAGTTTTGGTTCATGAGCATAAGTCGAGCAAGGCCAAGCTCGGGTTCGGCTCGGCTCGGCTCGTTAGCACCCTAAATCGGGCAATGAAATAAGCTCGGGTTCGACTCGGCTCGTTAGCACCCTAGATCAAAACTCATTTGATGTGTTTAATAAAATAGAACCAAGTCACCAATAATTATACTCCCTCTTATCTAATTCATTGGTAGTATCTACTTTTGGGTGGTCTTTGAGGCCACACTTTGACCGTTTTTAGTTAATACACATGACTTTTTTTTTACAAAAAAATATGATCATCGAGACGGAGAAATTATGTGAACGACCCAACACTTGACAAGGTACACAATGTGTTTCATGTATCACAGCTGAGAAATTATGTGATTGACGAGTCACACATCATCGAGACGGAGATTATACAACTTGATGGCTCATTGACTTACGAAGAAGTAGCAAAGAAGGTCCTTGACCAAAAAGTAAGACAAGGAGCGGGGAAACCATGTTGGTAAAGGTATTATAGACCAATCAGAGTGCGTACAATGTGGAAGAAGCAACGTGGGAGACCGAGGAAGCCATGAAAAAAAGGTTTCTTCACCTATTCGAGAAGGTATGATTCAGTTACGTAGACGTAACCATATTTTTCTAAGGGGTAGGAGGTATAAGTGCGAAATTTTTTTCGTTATGTTAGTTGGATAGAGGTTGTCGCGTAGTGGGCAACGTTGACAAAAAGAATAAGACTTAGCAACCTTGTGTCGATTTTTCAAGTAACTTGATTGTTGGGTAGTGTCGATGTGCGCATTTCGAGGACAAAATTAATATTTAAGGAGGGTAGAATGTAATACTTCATATTTTAGGGTCATTCGACGGAGTACATAGGGATTCTCGACCGAATAAGGCAGGGGATCACTTATGGGTCGTCTCTGAATAGTCACTCGACCATGTAAGTGCGACACTCGACCGAGTGGATCGAGTGCTCCGAGGGACTCGACTCGAGTCGTGAAATTGCTGAACCGGTTTAGTTTATTTCTTTTAGATTAGACCATCCCCAAGCAAGGTCATGAGGGAGGTCATGACCTTCTTGGGGCAACTTAATCACCTATTAAGAAGCAAATTAGCATGACTCAGGTCACCAATTGACCTCAAAGAGGTCACCAATTGACCTCAAAGAGGTCACCAACTGATCTCTTTTGAGGAAGATGACCCAGTACGTGTCATGCTCTAGTTTGTTGCACACAAATTAAAAGGACAAACAATACAAATGTCAGATTGTCTACTCTTCTATCTCTGCAAAAATAAGAAAGTTCAAGAGCTACTTGATACCAAATCAAATGCAAAATATATACTAAATCAGATTAGAAAAAAATATGAGCACATAAAAAAGGGATATATTTTTTAATTGTCCATAAAATGAAGTCAATTTTGATATGTTTTGATCCATTTTTTAATTTCCCATAACAAACTAAAAGTTAAATTAATTACCTCTAATAGCTAATTGAAGGAGACGATGATGGCGGTGACGACCTGGGTAAGAGACGGAAGAAGATGATGGTGAGGGTGAAGACGGTGAGTTCGATGATGTTGGCCGTGAATGATGGTGGAGAAAGGTTGAAGACGGTGGAAAGGGAAATTATAAGGGTTTGGGGGTGTGGATTTGAGGAAAGGGAATATAATATGGTAAATGGGCTGATAGAGTAATTAATGGTTTTGAATGCTGTAAAATGTTAATTGAACATTCATCATTTGATTTGGATAAGAGTAAACACTTGGTCTTGTTTCAGATGGACTATTTTGGTCTAAAAAAATAAGACGGAATTTTATAACCACTGTACAGTTAGATGTAACCACTATTGAAAACAAGTTGATATAAGTTGTGGTTACATTTTATCAAAAAGTGGCAACATAATCTCGTCTTATTTTTCAGACGGAAATTGTCGGTCTGAAAAAAGAATTTGCAAAAAGTAAAAGTTAATATATTACTCGGTTTAATCAAATATAGTTCTGATGATCCATACGAATATCATTGTAGAAGATCGGTTCAATATCGGTTCGTAGATATTTATAGCGAGATTTGTGATTTTGTCATTCTTATTTGGCAAAACTTTCGTAATTAGGTATAGTACGGAATATATTTTATTATTGCGCTTTAGCTCATAACTTTTAATTTCTTGTTTATAAAAAAAAGTATTTTATGTATCAGGTATTTTTTATTTTTCCGTGTTCAATTGAGTACTTATTATTTTATTAAAAGATTTCAAATATAAAAAAATTAACTTATTTTTAGTTTGTTAGTAATTAAGTAATTGAAAAAGTAAGAGAGAGGTTTGGATGTGGTAGAATGTGAGAAATGATTGAAAATGTTGGAAAGTGAAAAATGATTGGGTTGATGACCTAGGTCATGACCTTCTGCTTGGGAGGGTGTAAATGGGTCAAGATAAACAAGTGAAATTAAGAGTAAAAATGGGTAGTGACCTAATTAGCGTGACCCTTACTTGGGGATGGTCTTAACTCAAGTGTTTAATTATGGATCACTATAGCCTATTGCATGTGCCTCAAATTGCCTTGTAGAATTCGGCCTATCAATCCATTTGATTGCCCTGATCATCCTCTGTACGGTCAGGTCGATCTTGTCAGATACTCAAATTAGTGTGAAAAAGATAAATCTATTTGTAAAACCATGTTATGCACATCCTATTTACTAAGAGATTTAACAAATTTTAAAAACTCCCCGCTTAGTTTCCCTTTTAAGTAACAGTATACTATAAAATATTTGTCTTCTAATTAATTGATCTCACTATTTATATTTAATTTTATACTATATTTACCTCCTAATTAATTATAAATACCGTAAATATTAATGGAAAGTGAGATCATGATTTTTTTATAAACTATTGAATTGCTTAACTTTCACATGAACAAAACAAATTCTCTACTAATTTCAAAATTAAATATATATTATTATTGTCAAATTCGCTAATATTTTCCCTAAAAAAGCCTTCATTTAAAAAAGCCGCGCTTTCGAGCTGGATCTTCATTAGTAAGAGAAGTAACAAGCGTACACAAGCTAGCCTACAACTTCACAAAATAACAATGCATTTTGTAATTTGTTTATGGATTATTTCATTCGTCACAATTATTTGCTTACCTTTTTTCTATTCTTTCCGAGAGATATTTTAATTAAAGTCTAACCGATAATTGAAACGGAAGAGTATTTACTTGATTAAATTTTACTATTTTCAATCTTAAATTCACTAATCATGGGTCAGCTTGGTCTAATTCATGTAACTGAAGATTTGAAGCAGCAAAATGAGTTTATTATATAGACATGCATGACTAAGGAGATAAATCATGCATTTGTCTAGTAGGAGGCGGCTAGGTAGCACGGACACTTCTCCTATCCAGCCGTCCCGTGTCGGACACCGTGTCGGACACACGGACACACGGACACCTATAAACAAGGAATGTTAGATTGAAAGACTAGAAAAGGTTGATTCGAAGTTGAGTTTGGGTGGAAAACTTGATTAGAAGATAAGTTTGGGTGGAAAATGAGAATAAATTATAGTTAAAGTCAAGTTTTACACTCAATTATCTACATTTTATATCAAATACTAATACAAAAATAAAATTGTGTGTTATTTATAACTATAAAATATATATTTTATTAAATTTAAATGCCGTGTCCCGTGTCCTAAATTTCACGAGATGCCGTATCACGTGTCCGTGTCGTGTCCGTGTCCGTGTCCGTTTTGGTGCTACCTAGGGAGGCGGTGCCTCGTGTACGTGTAGTAGTTCACGAGCAACTGGAGGATCACCATGACCTCTACTGGATGAAGGCCCACGGGTCGAACCCGTATTAATTATTGATCTAAACTGCCGCATGTATGTCCTCCATTGCTTTGTGTGGTTGTTGTTGCATGGTCCACGATGGTTGCACCATTTAGTCAAAAAGCGAGGATAAGTCATGGGTGGCTGGCACGGTGGACGATGGCGACGGAAGGTCTGAGATCGAAAATTGTGGTGGCAGCAACGCTGGTTGGGGTCGGGATAGTGGTGGATGTGAAACTTCCAAGGTGGTTAGGTGTGCTTGCAAGTAAGATAACTCTGTTTGTAGACAGACTTAAAACCTGTATATAATGATTGTGAATTTGTGATTAGTTAAATTACTTAAAAACGAGTATATAATACAAACACTTGTCTATATACATAAAGTAGGTTCGATATGTCTATTTCGTTTCGTAAATCAAATTAACATGAATACATCAGGTTTGTGTTAAACTTAATGCCACCATCGATATTTTTTTCATAAGATAAATTTTCAAACATTTATGATAAAATTAAAAGGGACTAACATGGTTAAACATATACTTGTTTTGTTACTATTAATTTTGTATTATGTTAAAATATTTATTATAGGTTATATATATAAGCGGCTTAAATTATGTCGTAAATAGAGTAGATTATGTACTATATGAATCCTCTTAAAAAGAACTAAGGGGTCAAAACACCATGTGAGACTATATATATATGTTTACATTCTTGATTTAATTTTAAAACATCTCAAGTCAAACTTATACTAAAATAAATTGTATAACATCTAGGTAACTACTTACCTTAAGTCATACTCAAGAGTCAAGACCACGTAAATGGTGGTATTTTCAATTACAAGTCAAAATTATCATGGATAAAACATGTGCAATCGCCAGTAGATTGGTGATAAATAGAGCTAGAATTTTGGAAGGTGTCAAGGACTAACAAATGTATTCTAATACTCTTATAAAACGAGTTATTTATAGGCTTTATAGTTACATATTCTCTTCAAAAATGGGATAGTGTCACCTGCTGGTACTAGTTTGATTATTACCGATGACATTTTGGTAATTTTACAATTAATATTTTTATATTTTTTTTAAAACAAATTTCAAATTGATTCACTAAAAAGGGTAAAGTAGATAGTTTAATGTTTATTTTATTTTATCAAAATGATTAGAATAATTGCAAAAAGGAATAAACTTTGTAAATTGATTGCTTCCTTAGCTAGTTCCTAAAAATTGTATTAAGTCATTGAATCTAGGTTTAGATAGATAACGAAATTGCTTAATACATGATTCTTTTTTAGAGAGTTAATGATTATATTTTTCAGTAGTAACATAATAGCATGAACCTCAAAAAAATTGGCCAACAAACTTTGGTCAGACAAATATTACAAGTGATAGCTTCATTTGTCGATCATCCAACAATGTAACTTAAAACAATGAGAATTTGTGTTTGATCCAAATGTACCCACAATTTCAGAAACGCATATTTGCCTTGTCCCCCTCCATGTCCCTTCTCCTTTACATATCATTACATTTTTTTTATTTCCAATCTTCTTACACGTTGCAAGGAATCGCGGAAATGATATTCAGTGGTACATTTGGATACGAATGGAGAAAGTACCTTTTTCATGATACTACTCGTATGAAATATAACATTGTCAACGGGTTTGCAACACCTTATACATACACCTTATTTAATTGTAAAAACAAACTATAGGTGCATAATCATTGTTAAAGTGTGGTGCGATATAGGGCCCTATATATTTGGTACCTAGTAGATTATTATTAGCATAAGCAGATTAGTCAAGTAGATTGTAAATGACAGATAAAACCGACGGGGTTGACTAGTATATTTCAATAATAATAAGCAGATTGATAATTAGTGGATTTAAGTGAATAGATAGTTGTATTTATGTGTAAATGATTGACAGATTAGTATTTTACAATCTAGTAAAGTGAATATATTACAATCTAGTATTTCAACATGCTATTTACCAAACACCTCAAACAGCACATTGACAAATCTGACATACTAAGTGTCTTCAATATGCTAAAAATTCATTAATCTACTCTTAAATAAACACCGCATAATAAAGTCGGTTTTATTATATCAAATTTATGTTTCCCTTAATAGAAAACCTTAAAACTTAGCCGGCCTTAATTTAAACATATTGAATAAACTAGACATGAGGCTTTTTGTAAGCGAACAATAATGGCTGTCTTAATCTTTATTACTAATAAGATAATGGCCCTATTTGCTACACATCATATATTGAGTGAAATTGGTAGATTATGACCTACAGTATTATTTAATAGATTGACCAATAATCAATATATTATTTTCATGTGTTTGTTAAACGGCATATTCTGATAGCATATTAGTCGAAATCTACTATTTTTTGAATATGCTGATGTTAACTGCGTATTGTATTATCATATTCAATTTATACATGAAACTATTCTAGTAGTCCTATAATCTTCCAATTAACAAACAAACACCATTTTTTGATAAGCTAATTTAATTTGATAGTCAAACCTGATACTAGAGTATGTTAATCGTATCTGCTAACGTTATGCCTTGTTATTTTAGGGAAGATGATGATGAGTGATTAGTCATCTATAATTGTGAGATACTAATAGGTTATGTAAGTGGGCAAGGCCTAACTTTTTTTTCCCTAAAATGGGCGAGCTGAGGTGGAAAAATAGAACCCAGGCCCGAACTATTTATCTAGCGGGCCGGGCTACATGCCATGTTGAATCGGGTCGGGCCGAATTGACCCGCCTTTTTCGCCACCTCTTAGTTAAGATGTACAGAGTATTGAGATATTAGATATTGATTTGATAATCTGGTTGCACCCTTGCAAATAGCCATAGACCTGGTAAATAGGTCATTCGGATTGGGTTCGGGTCGAGTCACTTCGGGTCGGGTCATTTTCGCTTCAATAATTATCAGGTTATTTTGGGTTGGGCCATTTTTGGGTCAGGTCATTTTGGGTCGGGGCATTATGGGTCATTTCGGGTCAGATTTTGCTTAAAATAAGTTAATTCGGATCATTTTGGGTTGTTAAGGCCACTTCGGGTCACTTCAATTCGGGTCATGTCGGGTCGGGTCACTCTCGGGTTGGGTCAGATCTGGTCTTTCGGGTCACACTTTTCGGGTCACTTTCGAGTCTCGGGCCAACCTTATCGAATCAGGTCATTCGAGTCGGGTCAATTTTGCCATGTTTAATTGTACACATAACAAAAAAATTCTCCCCATAACAATACAACTACACGAGTAGTTGCATATGCAATGGGTCCAAGTACCTAATTCACCAATTTCAGTCATCTTTTTTTTAAAAACAAAGTTATATCCAAAAATGAGACTTGCAGCAAGCTGCGCTGCAACTATTATTTCTACTAGACTAGTAGATACAAAGTATTAGAAGTTTAGAACCCTAATACTTTGACTCCGTATAAATGAAATGTAAGGAGTGTGAATGCAAATCTTTAGTTAGCTTTTCAAGAAGTATGTTTGATTTGCAGTTGTTAAACTTGTGAGCGGTGATATATATGAGACTTGGGTTCAGACCTCGTCAATATTAAAACCGTCTTTGTATTCTTTTTATATAAAAAAAGAAGCAAATTCGGTTTATAATTTATTACTAAGTACTCATTTTGTCTGAATCGTTTTTTTGTTTTTTGAAAAGTATTTTCAATCAAATACAAATAAAAAATGACTGGGAACGATAAAATATATCTGTGTGCTTAAATGTTCTATATCTTATTTACTCCGTACAAACTTACACATTTGAAAAAAATTATCAAACTCCCAATTGTCTTTGATTTTTGATAGTAAATGGAGATATCAAAAATTGTGTTTGGATAATTATCCTAATTTTTGAATTTTAAATTGTACTTAAATAACAAGTTTTCCCTCTATACTTGCCCTAAACCCCAAATTATGTAACGGAAAATTTCTTCATAGATTTTTCTTTCATTTCTTAGAATCCAACGGCTCTTCCCTCATCTCTTTATTCTTTTTCTTCTTTCTTTTTCCAATTAATATTACATTCAACTTATCATTTCACATTATATAATTTCTGAATTACTCTGCACTTTTCTCGAGGTAATAAACATATCAACGTTTTATAACCTAGTTAAGTAGTTAAGTGGCGGAGCCAGAATATACCGTTTTAAAACGTCAATAATGCAAGACAAGTTTTACAAATTTATTGATTCGTATCAATAAAAGTTCATTAATTTTCTACTCCTTCCGATTCTTTAGAATTGCCCTACTTTTTAGTATTTTAAACACATTGGACAATTCCTAGGTATTGGAGGAAGTATTAAACTAACCCTTGTATTTTATATTATTTGTTTCTTACTAATTAGAAATAATTTTATGATTTGTATATTTCATTTTCAGGTAATAGTGTGTGATATATATAATATATGCAATTCGATGGAAATTCGTAAAAGCAACGTGTTCATTAGAATGGAGACCAACTGCGAGTCTCTTCTTTATGAATTAAAGGTTTAATCTTTTTCATCCATTTTTATTTGCATTGACATTTATGATTTCTTTTTTTTAATAATCTATTTTACAAATATGTTGAGTTTAATCATGCATTTAAAGATCTTATTTTTCTTTGTTATTTGTATAGATATTATTAATCTATATTTGCTTAAGAAGTTACGGTAAAAAAAAGTAGTTAGGGACGACTTAGGCCAGGGTGTGACATATTACCCGTATAAATGAAAAGTTAGTTACTAGTCTTATGTAAAGGACGTCTTACATAAGAATTTGTAATCCCTAATTAACTTTTATAGCTTAGGTTAGGATTATAGGGTACATGTCTAAGTATTGGACTCGATAATTTATGACAAAATACACATTTTTTGTCGTACCAATATCCAAGAGTAACAAAAATAGTTACTCGAGATAATTACTGTGTCTCCTTCCATGCTCGAGTGAACTAGCGAGCGAAGCGACTTTTGACTATATCTTATTTATACTATGACTCAAATACTCGGTTAGAAGTATCCAATAAGGGTTCCAGCCCTAGTGTTAGATTCAACAACTTATGTATTCTGCATAAAAATCGAAGTGTCATACACATGTGCAAGCGTCATGAACATGGAAACTCGAGAAAATAATAGACGACGATGTACATGCAGTATGCATCTTGTGATTCTAATGATGAAAATTGTATTGAGTTAGGGAATATGGGATGAAGTAGGAGAATCAGAAAGTGGAAGAGACAAAATGCTAATGGAAATAGAGAAAGAGTGCTTAGAGGCATATAGGAGAAAGGTTGATCAGGCATATCAAAGTCGGGCTCAATTACGTCAGGCAATCGCTGATGCTGAGGCCGAGCTTGCTCTCATCTTCTCTTCATTGGGTGAAAGACCTACAAGTTTAAGGCAGGTTAGTATTAATACACTATGAAATTTTGGTTAAACTTCCGTCTTCTGTAAGTTTTTCCTACTGTCTGTAACTTACTTTGCGCGATTGTTCTTGATGTTTTAGCCTGATCAGAAATCTCTTGGGCTGAAGGAAGAACTTAATCAGATAATTCCGTTCCTCGAGGAGATGAGGAAGAGAAAACGCGGTAGAAGAATCCAAATTGTTGAAGTCTTAAATCAAATTTGCGACATTTGGAATGAAATTCATAGGTGTTCAGCAGAGTGTCCTTACAGCGGGGAAGTGGATGATGAGACTGATTTGTCTTTGAAGCGGCTAGAAGAACTCCATACACAGCTTCTTGTACTCCAAAAAGAGAAGGTGTGCTAATTTATCTTTATGCTATGTGAATATGTTTTTGACTTGAAATGAAGTATCATGTCAAGTTGAAGAACACGGACACACGGCAGCAGTCGTATTCAAGTAAAATGTAAGAGTAACTTAGAGCTGTATTGTGGACATTGCTGACTGTCGACAAAAAAATGCTGTTTCTGCAGAGTGATCGTCTGAGGCAAGTGCTAGAAAATTTAAATTTTCTAAATTGCTTTTGCTTGGTGCTGGGTATGGATTTCAAGGAGAAGATTCACGACATACACCCGACTTTGAGTGATTCAGACAGGACGCGTAACATAAACAGTGAAACATTGGCTACATTGTGTTCAGCCGTACAGAATTTAAGGGAAATCAAGATAAACAGGCTGCGGAAGGTTAGGATATTAATGCATATATCAGTGATTTTTCATTGTACATTTATTGCTTTGTTTCAATAGAAGCTAAAAACTCAATCTTCTTTGGCTTTAGAATATGATTGAATAGAGCAGAATGGATTAACGAAATGATGGATCGCTCATATTCAATCAATTGCTCTTAGGGAATGTTGTCTCTAACTCTCGATTTCTTTCCTAGACTCGAACTAACAAGTTATGTGATGTAGCTTCAAGATCTTGCAAGCACAATGCTAGAGTTATGGAACTTGATGGACACCCCACCAGATGAGCAGCGTATGTTCCATGACGTGACTTCTAAAATAGCATCTTCTGAAGACGAGATCACCCAACCTGGCTGCCTTTCAGAGGATGTTATCAGCTATGTTAGTATCCCGCTGTTGTGAAGCGATTTATAGTATTACTATATCATTAGCAATATATAGTTCTTTGTATCCGAGCATCATGTGATGCTCATGTACAGGTTGAGGCTGAGGTATTGAGGCTAGAAAACTTGAAATCTAGCAAAATGAAAGACCTTATACTTAAAAAAAGATCGGAGCTGGAAGAGATATGCCGGCAAACACACATGATCGTAGAAGAACATTGTCTGAAGCATTTTGCTGTTGAAGCTATAGATTTTGGTAGCCACTCGAAACATGAAAGAATTACGGAGTAGTATTTATTGGATTCATTTGCTTTCGTTTGTTATTGACATAATGATAACTAGACGCCTTTTTCAACAGGGGCCATTGACCTATCGTATGTGCTCGAACAAATAGAGCATCAAATATCAGAAGCAAAAGCAGTAGCATTTAGCCGGAAGGACATACTTGAGAGAGTTGACAAATGGAAGGCTGCATGTGAGGAGGAATGCTGGTTAGAAGAGTATAGCAGGGTGAGAATGCTTCCTACCGGTTTCCTTTTACCAAGTTTTTTACATGTTTACTGTGTGATTCATTATGTCTACCCTTTCACTTCCTAGGATGAACATCGGTATAATGGTGGAAGAGGTGGGCATCTCAACTTGAGACGCGCTGAAAAGGCTCGTGTTTTATCTAGCAAGATCCCGGGTAATCAATTTTAGAAATATGCATGGTTGGTAGCTTGCTTTTGTGCCTGTCATATAAATTGGCATAGCGACGATGTATGGACTAGTATTAATTATCGTGTTCTTCTGCAAACATCTGAACTTTGGCTTGTACTTGTAACAGCAATGGTGGAAAACTTGACATTGAAGACAAATGCGTGGGAGAAAGAAGCTGGGACAAAGTTTTTGTATGATGGGGTATGGAATTTGCTCTAGTTTCAAAAATCTTTGTTTTGAGCTATTTTACTCGGACTCAACTACAGCTATAAGTATCGGGATGTCTCAAGAAATTTTATGTCGTCTAAAATGAAGAGTCGAGATTGTGGCAGAAGGAGTTTTACTCCAATTTGGCTGCAAATATGGACTGTTTTTGGAAATTTATCAGGTTTTTACGCCTAAAATCATGGGTTGAGTCATGTCGAAAAGAAGCCAACACGTTAGAGTGATGTGTCGAAATAACATAGGGTGCACAAGATTATTATATGATTATGATCTTTAATCCCAAGCAACCATTGTCCAGATACATCTTTTGTCAATGCTTGAAGAGTACAGCATCTTACGACTAGAAAAGGAGAAGGAGCGTCAAAGGCAGAGGGTATGTTAATTGTTGACGTACAGGTTCCGTCTTCTTTATACTGAATTTCTATAACCTCTTAACATCATGAACTTTTATTTCTCAAGGATGAAAAGAAACTTCAAGGACGACTTCTAGCGGAAAAAGAGGCAATTTTTGGTTCAAAACCAAGTCCTACGAAGAGCAGTATAAGAGCTCCTAGATATTCAATTGGAGGTGGCACTGCTTATAATAGGAGATTTTCTGGCAGTGGTGCCTCAATGTTGCAAAAGCAAAACCCGAAATCTGAAAAAACTTCACTTCGTTTACATCCGATCAATAATTTAGGACATGGCCGCCAAAGCAATGTCCTAAATCACCCAAAATCTGTAGGTAAACATTCTTCTGTTTGTCTTTGTCCATTTCAGTAACGAAATCATATGGAATTGTTACAATTTGCTTTTTTCTGAATGGGTTGTGTCGGATCATTGGGGTTGATACTGATGAAGGTAACAGGAACAACAGCACCATTGGCCAAGTACAAAAGAAGCAGGCAAAACCTGCAAATACAAGAGATATCGGGCGAGCTATGAGCCGCAGTCCTTTCTCTCCTGTCAACCAGAGGTATACAACACCAGAAAAACCGATTTCAGGCAGTAAGACACCGAGAAGTACTCCAATCAAGTCAAAGTCAGAAGAAAAATATAAGGTAGTAACTCCATTAGTACTCACCCCTTCAACATTGTCTGCAGCGTCCGGTACTCCATATACTCCATTTGCTGTTAGAGTTAACGAAGCAGCTAATGATGGCGATTTCGAGTATTCTTTTGAGGAGATTAGAGCTGGGTTTGTCCTTCCCCAGAGTACTGTAAAGTCTGCATTACAGTTTTGAAATGACTAACATGTTTTTGTGGAGGGTTATCTTTTCTGTGTTCACGGAGTCCATGTGATAACAACAGAATCCGGTAGTGGCTAAAAACTAGTTTGGTTGTCCACCCTTACGCGTGATATCTACGCATATATTTATGTCAGTGCCCAGCCTTCAGAGCAAAGGCATACAGTTACCCCAACACTGCTGATTAGTGCATTAGAGAAGCTCTTCGTTCAGAAACGGAATATGAAAGACGAAGACATGAGACATGACAGCTATGTTACTCCAAAATTAGATATGCTTGTCAAAGAGGGATACACAACTAAATATTGGACCGCATTTTTTCGATACAGTTACGGTCTTTAACGGGAATATTGGTGCTAGAGCTAGACACATCTTACAAACAAGAATACATACATGAATAATATTGAATGTTTGACTGTTAATTTACAATAATACTATCGTGATTGCGTTAAACATAGTTTTGCTCAAGTTAATTAGATGAAGGTCTAGTACCCATGTTGATTATTAAACTATTCATTCATTTTCGGTTCCGATTAAACTCATATCAATGAAATTATGATAACATCTCGATTTACAATCGGGCATTTGCTACTTAGAAACCCATATTTGTCAAAACGTATGATAGTTGCTGAAACTAATTTGTACAAGAATACTTTGATTATTAGTATTCAGTTTTACACAATTAGACTTGTGTTGTATATAACTAATATACTCGGTAATAATTAGTTTGTAGAAGCTCGATCTACGTATATTCCTCTCACAACTCAATAACTCATAATAAGTTGCGGATTGTAATTAGATGAAAAATTTATCAAAATTATCGATCTTATCTTGTGATGGGAATAAGAAGAGAGCAATTAGCACCTAACCATGGATCCCATATCTGATCTTCAACAAGAGGATGATTATAACACCAACTCTATTAACATAATAATAATAAGTTGATCCTAAACACTTCCTTTCTATTACTATATAAACCCCTCTTAACCCTTCGTCCATAAACACACCTCAAAAATTCAGCATTCAACTCAAACAGAGTTAATCATCAACCTCCAAAAACTCGAAACAAAGATGAAGACGATGATGGTATTCCTGGCTATTCTAGCCATCTCTTCTATGGCTTTTGCCCAACAACAACAACAACAACAACAAGACGCTGATGCACAAACACAGAATGATTTATATAATCAGCAACAATGGTTATTCCGACACCCTTATTACATGCCACATTACCCTTTCATGCGTCCTCACTTTCCCGAGTTTCCACCCCCGCATTTTCCGTCTCTGGCCCCAATGTCTGCTCCTCACTTTCCCTTCCGACACCCATCTAACCCACCTCCAGCCCACGACAACTTGAGTCCATGTGCTGCTGATTTCCGTTCGTTCCTGTCGACTCACAAGTACTCCATGAGTTCAGGTTGCTGCTCTGCTCTTAAAGACGTTAAGATCCCGCGTGTCCAAATGCTTGTTTCCCAATACTGCTCTGGCGCTTCTGCTCCAAGTTCTTAAGCATTAAATTAATTGATGGAGTTTATAATCTAAATTAGCAGTTTATATTATAGGATATATTTGAATAAATCACCTAGTGCATGGTGATATTAGGAAATAAGAGTTGTTATTCTGGCTTATAACTTGATAGTTAGTTATTATTAGAGACATGAGTTAGTTATTTCATTGTTAAATCTCCATTTATTTTAATTATATTAATGATGTTTGTTGTTTTATCTTAACTTCTCTTAATTAAAAGTAAACACATACAACATCAATTTATAGACATTTATAGGACTTGCAATCATAAGACCATAACTTCAAAGGACAACGACCTCTACGCACTATATCGAGTATATGAAGTTGTTTGTAAGGCTACGTACTTCCGACTAGCCCCTTACATATTTACTTTCTGACAAATATGCTCATGTTGTTAACGGTGAAATCGATTCCAAAGTTCTGACAGTAATACAATGTAGTATCGTCTTACCATCCCTGCCACACAATCATTTCTCGCCATATAAGGCAAGGGGAAGAATATAACCTACGTTACTACGACACTTCATATTAGGCCATATTTGATCTTTTCATGTCCAAACTGGCATACCCATAACTTGGATTCAGAACTCATATAACATCCATGAAAAACTAGCCCGAGTCAAGTGTCAACAAGTATTTTTTACTGTCATATGCACTTAAGTCTTAATATATGATGAAACAAAACACGATCCTGACCCAACTCAGATAGCCTAAACTTGACCCATCGCTCGTTTGACATGTCTATGATAGATTGACAGCCAGATATGGAGCATGAGCATGCCTCTGTGCACCCATGTTGCACACTCGACGCTCGATACTCATTCCTAGGATTTACGGAGCATTTCAACTTATGTCTTAAATCGTCGACTTTTTCATACAATCCACGTAAACTGTAAAATTAAATTTCCACGAGTAGCTTCTTCACGCTTAACTAATTACTGTAATGATTTACTAGTATTCTGTATTAACAATATCTTAAAGTCCATATTAGAGTACTCTTAGTATTCTGTATTAACTGTAAAACTAATATTTTTATCTCTTAGCAACTTTAATCTTTTGATAGCAAAATAAGTGTCCAAGTAACAACTAAACTTCCAAACAACTACGTTTATCAAGAAACAACAAGTCTAGTCTCTAGTAACATAATTTGTCTCCAACACTTCCTTTCCAATCACTATATAAACCTGCCTAGGCTAGACACCTTCATTCAGAAACACACCTCAAAACCTCAACAATCAACTCCAACCGAGTCCCTCAAAAAACTCGAAACAAAGATGAAGACGATGATGGTATTCCTGGCTATTCTAGCCATGTCTTCTATGGCTTTTGCCCAACAACAACAACAACAACAAGACGCCGATGCACAGGCACAGTATGATTTATATAATCAACAACAATGGTTATTCCAACACCCTTATTACATGCCACATTACCCCTTCATGCGTCCTCACTTTCCCGAGTTTCCACGCCCTCATTTCCCGTCTCTGCCACCAATGTCAGCTCCTCACTTTCCCTTCCGACACCCTTCTAACCCACCTCCAGCCCACGATAACTTGAGTCCGTGTGTGAATGATTTCCGTTCTTTCTTGTCGACTCACAAATACTCCATGAGTTCTGGTTGTTGCTCTGCTCTTAAAGACGTTAAGCTCCCGCCTGTCCAAAGGCTTGTCTCCCAATACTGCTCCGGCGCTTCTGCCCCGAGTGCTTAAATATCGAATTAATGGAGTTTATTAATATATAGTCTAAGTTAGAATTTTTATATTATGGATAGAGTTGAATAAATCACCAAATGTATGGTGATATTAGGAAAAGTTATTAGTGTAGGTAGTCTGATAGGCGCTTATTCCTTAGTCTTGTTGCCATGCTTATTAGACACTCGAATTATCGCTCGTCTTCAATGAGAATTTGCGTATTATTATTGTTAAATCTCTAATTATATCAATGTTATAACTATGATTAATAAAGGGTATTTTATCCCAACTTTAGAGTTTACTCATCTCTATGTTTTAAGGAATCAACAAAGCAGCAACTACACGAATTTGTAGTCGTGTCCTACGAATATCTCCAAAATTTACAGGCATTGCAGTAATCCTGTTACACATAAAAACCGCAGACCTTGCAGTCGTGAATGTAAATGATCAAAATTAATATAAGAGCATAACATCGGGTTATAAGCATCGGACTTGAACTAGAAGGCCATATGATAGATCGATGTCCCTTGTAAGGCTGCATACCTCCGACTAGCTCTTTACATATGCAAATAAGAGATTTTGTCGCAAAATCGATCAATTGTTTAAAAAGTAAAAGCACTTCCAAGTTACAATTGCCATTTATATACACTACTTGAATTAATATGGGATATGGAGTACCATGTTTAATATAAAAGCCTCTCAAATATTCTTAAATAAGAAACAAACTACTTCCTATTTTGTTTTAATTACAGATGACTATATTTACAAATCAAATAGAAACCTTCTAACCTGCACAAACCCAGCAACATTCCAATCTGAAAAAAAGATGAGATGTTTCCCAGAAAAATTACAATTTGAAGAAGAGGAATGATACAATAAAGTTAGTTCGACCCAAATTGTTGATTCCATCGTTCAAGCTCCTCCCATCGGCTCCTATGAAGGCTCGGTCGAATCACAGACATTGCCTTTTGGAAATCCTCATATCTCAGGGGCCTAACCTGTTGTCATATCATAGTATATTGGTTATTTGGTTGCTTATAAAAAATAAAATTTGAAGCACGATTAACCGCATGAGAGACAAGCTACCTGATTAGCTTTGACAGTAAGTATGTTTGCACCGAGTTCTCTTATTGGCATCATCGCAGCTTCTTCACACAATGCTTGTAGGTCACTTCCAGAGTATCCTAACAAATAGTAACCATTTAGAAGTCGCTCATTTATGGGTGGTCAATCCGTCAGGAAGAGTCATATTTTACTTTATTTTATTACTCAACAGTCTCAGATATTAATATAACGTGAGTACGGCCTATTTAACAATGTCTCAAACCATATGCCCCATTAACCAGCTAGAAACTGAAATCAAGAGATAACTATCCTACAATATGTCAGTTTCATGATAACTTTATCATGAGACAGTTCTAAAATGAGAATTTGAGATGCAAGTACATCATAATACCTTCTGTTTCTCTCGTAAGTCTTTCCAAATCTTGGCCTGTCGCAATGCAGCAGAAAATTCAGTAGTTAGGTTATGCAAGGCCGTAAATGAGAACGATAGCAAGTCGAGCAAGTCTCAAGGGATGGATCCTCTCCTTACATTTTCTCTCCATTACCTTCCGTTTCCTCTAACACACTAATACAAAATCATTATCCTCTATACAAATCATTAAAGCACTTGACCGTTAGATCGTCCCGGAATAAAATCCGGACCATTGAGAAGTAATGGAAGGTAATGGAGAGAGGAGGGTAATGGAGAGGATCTTTCTCCGTCTAAAAGATGACACAAAGGCTTTGAGGCAAATAAATAAATATCCTAGTTCACTAGACACTTGATCATTTAGAAGTGTGTGGGGTAATAAATGTGCAATGAGCCAATGAAAAAGCTTACGAGGCAAGGAAAAAGCTTGACATGGGTACAGAACAGGAACACTTACGAGGCAAGGAAAAAGCTTGACCCTTCAAATTTTTACTAAGAACAAGCTTCCTCACATTTTCATCAGGCAACGGAATGTAGATTCTCTTTACCTGGACATGGGTTTCAACATAGAGGTTAGAGAAATAACTGAAAATGTAAGAAATTATACATGAACTAAGCTTGTAAATCTCAAGTAAAACAATAAGTAGACAAGCAACGCCACAACGTCAAAGATGAATCAGCAAAGCATAAGGCCAGATTTAGAAAACCTCCTCGGCAATCATAGATAATTAACTCTAGTAAACAGGCAAGATCGGAATAGAATTAGGGCTGCAAATGAACCAATGTATTAACTGAGGAGCGAACTAGGTCAAATTTTGGTCAAATAACAACAAGGTGCATGCATGAACAAGTATTTCTAATCAAACCCCATGATACTAATACGTGCAAACCAACTTGTGAATAGTTTAAACTCTATTATACAGCAACTTTTATATATGAAAACATGTTGCAACTCATCATGAATATTATAGTTGCTGTGTTTTACATTTTTTCAAGCGGATGAGTACAGCTAGTGTACGAACACCTGATTAATATTCAATTCAAATAAATAAACAAAAACGAAGAGTCCTATGAGCAGCACTTGACTCAACTCGACTCAGTTTCCAGCCCTCCATAAAATCATAACCTCAAAAGTTACGACAAATCTTATACATATGCAAACAGAAGAAAACTGCAACGGCCTCACCGCAAAACTATCTTTAACTCGCAGGAACATTTTTGGCAAATCTGTAGTCAGACAATATGACAATATGGAAGTCTCAAGTTTCAATTTGGGCGCTGTTCGTTTTGGGCTAAGTCGGCGTTTCAAGCTGAAGCTTTGGCCCTAAAATATGCAATTTTAGATGCAGCCAAGAATGGGTATTGGCACATTGACGCAACCTCTGACTGCTTGAATTTGGTGCTTTGGGTCAATGGTTTTGCTGATATCAACCAGGACGCATGATCTATTATCCGTTTCATCATTACTTTTATTTCTTCCTTTCATTGTTTTGCTCTTAGTCATTGTCCGAGAAATCTTAATAGGATTGCACATGCTATAGCTAAATCTATAGCTGAAGGTTGTAATCTTTTCTTATCCACAAAAAAAAAAGTCATTATGGCATCAGGCAGCTTTGAGTTATCACAATTACAGATAACGATACGAGTATAGAACATAAAAACTGTTGAGAACAGGAAAGAATTAATCGGGCATTTACAGGGATAGACACTCACCAATCTTCTCAGAACAGCATCATCGAGTTCCTGAGGCTTATTAGTTGCTCCTAGGGGGGAAAAAGAACACAGAATAGAGGACGTCATAAAACTGTGAAAATAGGCTAGCATCCTCTTCTGCAGGTACTGAATTTGTATTGTTTAGGGGAGAAGTCATCCTTCTAACATAGGAAATATTACTTTTGTAAAAGCTCACCAATTACTATCACAAGATCATTGGAATTAGACGTGACGCCATCAAACTGTACAAGAAATTCTGATTTCAATCTCCGACTGGCATCATGTTCATTCGCCTCCCTTGCGGACAACATGCTATCAATCTTTAAACAAAAAAAATTCCATTGATCGTCAAGCAAGTGGAGAAAACGCAAAATCTGACAGATAATAGGCTAATAGGATACAAAATAACTAGAACACCGAAAAAAGTTAGCAAGACTAATGACATCCACAACTAGATATGATAAAGTTATCAAATTGAATTTTAAATCAAAAAGACAAGTGATCTTCCCATTACTAGAGATCTAAAAGCAATGTAGACCCAGTCTCATGTTTGTCAGCCAACCGTAAGGTTTGATTTTTAGAAATCATTCATACATAGAGAAAAAACGTCCTAAAAGCACAACTAGTAACTCTCGTTAAACTGCTTAAGTCACTATACCACCAAAAGCATCCCATCAATGTTTAGAATCAAGTGAATTCATGAATGTTCTTAAACTATTACTACGTAGATTAGCATATATATGGGTTATACTATATTAGGGGGGTATGTTTTCAGTTTTTCACCACCAATTGAAAAGAATGCAAGAGATCCACTAACAGTTTAACACCATTACAAATTTACAACCAAAACACTAAAGAAAACAAAAAGACGTCCAATGATAACACAAATGACCAAGTTAGAAACTTACTTCATCCATAAAAATTACAGAAGGCTGTCTCGATATAGCAACCGTGAAAAGAGTCCGCACAAGCTTTTCGCCCTCACCAACCTGGACAGCGTTATAAAATTTTATTCCATGCCCTCCACGAAAATATTAAGTAAACAGAATGCTCTTTGGCGAAGTGACCCACCCACTTGGATGTAAGGGTAGATGCAGACACATTAAAGAATGTTGCATTACACTCTGACGCAACTGCTTTAGCAAGCATTGTCTTCCCATTACCTGGAGGACCAAAAAGCAGTAGACCTAGACAGAAACCCACAGGCCCACAAGTTAACTCCGGCATGGATATATAGGACTAGTTATATCTAATTGCAACATTCATACAAATTATACCTCGGGGAGGCCTTCTAAGACCTGTGAACAAGTCTTTCCTTTTGGTAGGAAGGATAACCATTTCAAATAATGTTTGCTTTGCTAGCTCAAGACCAGCTGCAAATAAAGTAAAAACCTAAGAGTTCTTCCATGTACAAAACATAAGGACAACATAGAAACAGAAGTGACTGACTTACCTACATCATCCCACTTTACAGAAGGACTTCTGTCCACAATCACAGTGTTTATCATCTCTACAAGCTTAGCATCAAAACCACCCGTATCTTGGCTTGATTTAGAAGTTGTGGGTTTATCTGCTCGATTATTTACTAAAGAACTACTCCTGGTGAAAGTTGGTCTTTGTTGCACATCACTAACAGCATTTGTTGTTTTAGGCAACTTAGCTCTTTGTGGACGAGAAGTAGTTATCTGGAAATAAATGAATCAAAACAATTCAAATTAAGAGAGCAGTATCGTGTGGATGACATAATAGAAGAACTCATAAAAGATCCTGGAATAATATCAACAATTCCCCGCAAGTAAGCATACTGTGATATAATGAAAATTCTAAAGTTTCAGCGGTTCAAACACACCAATCAGAATATCCACAATTCCCACGTTGGGAACCAGAAGTATGTAAAGTAACAGAGAAAATACACATTGCATTACTAGCTTACGAGTATGAGTATGAGTATGAGTATGAGTATGAGTATGAGTATGAGTATGAGTATGAGTATGAGTATGAGTATGAGTATGAGTATGGTATAGTAGCATTCTACAACCAAAAACACCCAGAAGATATTCCATAAACAAAAAAAAGTGAATCAGTGTTACCTTGTTTGTCGTTGTGCCACCTGAAAAGCAACGAGATGAATACATTAACAACATTTCTAGAAAAAAATTTAAGAATCACACACATAACAAAAAGGGAAATTATATGACAAGTTGACAACCCTAAAGTTGTGAATTTTTCCAAATGTAACCTCCATGTTTGAGCTATTCTCAAATTCTCAATAAATTGATGAGACGGTACCCAAAATAACAGTGCAACCTAATGGGCATCTCTGTGTCTTAACCATTTCAGTTACCATAAACTATAAAACCCTGTTAAATAAAAAAGACCAGTTGTTTTATCAACAAAAAAGTTGGCACCATTTTCACTTCAATGATCATTATTGTTAGCAATGGAATCATTAGCAAATCCTTTTTGTTTTGCTCTCCCATCTCTCAAGTCCAATAACCATCAACCTTCCCTAACCCCCACCAGAACCATCCCTCCTCTCCCCTATCCTATCGCACCCTCCCAGTATTGCTCATCTCTCCTCTGTGGCGTAACCAAAGCCACCCCTCCCCACCATTACCTCAAGACATTTTATTTCCTCCCCTTTAGTCTCAACTATTTTTCCTCATCCCTCGTGCCTTCCCTTTCCCAACCCTTCTGCTTCCCTCCTAACTCGCCTTTTCAGGCCCTGGTCCTAAGCAATGGCAAGTTAGTTCGTCGCACATGTCCCATTGTGGAACTCATAACAGAAGGCCCAATGTGACCGTGGTAGTTTTCGATTTCGCTATGTGCTATAATTGAAATGTAGTAATGCATAATACATCCCATCCTACTCTTCTCGTGGTTTTGCTTCAAGAATGGAAAGTACAAAAGAATATTAGTGTAATAAATATATTACTTCATCCATGACAATTAATGTTAATTAACTCGACCTCTCTAGCTAAGGCAGTGGTTGTTGAGAGTGCAAAAGAGAGAGGTACCTTGGGAGAGTTAGGTAGCCGACAAGTGCGGAGGAGGGAAAAAGTTTTGGGAATATAAATTTGTTACTGTATATTACTTCAAAACACGATTTAAACAAGTTTTTCGCCAAATTGAACAAAGATAAGGGTCATCTCAAAAAACACTTGAATGTAAGTGCTACATTTGTGAATAGTTCAAAGTTAAAACTCTGAGGTTACCGTGGATAATCTCCCAGTATTTAACAAATTGTCGATTGTAATATCACGTATAAAATGCAAACCTGTTCGAGCACTCAAGACTTGTAATCTTTCAGAAACATGACCCTGCCATTTTGATATTTTCTGATGATATGAATTGACTTTCTGCTTCTCGCTATGGAAAACAAGGGATAAATAAATTAGGATGTTTACTATGAACTATCACAGGCTATCAAAATCACAGGATAGTAAGACACTAAAATCAAATTCAACATTGAAAGAGTGTTCCATGAACAGCCAAAAGGGACTACTATCAACATCCAGCAACGGCAAAATAATGCACCACTAAAAAGGAAGTACGAACAAGAAAGGGAAATAAAGTGACAAAAACATCTTTTGTCAGTTTATTATAGCGATAAAGAGGCGGGGGGGAAATAAATTACTCGATACTACATTTTAATGAAAACTGAAGCCGCATTATCATTACAAGAATCTCCATAAACTCTAGAACCACGTGATCATTAAGATAAGTGCTAAATTAATAACCACGTTCACCAATAACTAATTAACATACTCCCTCTGCCTCACAAAGAATTAAAAAAAAAAAGTAAAGCGATGAATGTGGGTGAGGGAGTACAACAAATAATCAATTAGGATATGCAAAAGCCAATAGAAAATCCATATGATGATTAGATACACCTCAACAGAGCACATAGTAGTTATCAAGTACCAACCAAATAATGACATTATCACTGACAATAAGCAAAAATCAGCACAATTCACCGAGACAACCAAATATACCTCGACGAGATAAACGAAGGAGCATGCGTTGAAGCGCCTTCAGCTAGAATACGCTGAGCATTCCTATAATGCGAAACCGCGTCATCAATGATTCCCCATTCTTCAGCCCTAACCGCCTTAGCTATCTCCTCTTTCGCCAAATCAAAATATCCTTTCAATTTACCAGCAATTCTCTCATTGCTAACCTTACTCCCATCTACGCCTACTTCCATTGATCGATTTATTGAAGAATTAGGGTTTGCGATATTGTGCGTTTCGTCTACGGGTTCCGAATAAGCGAAAATTGAATTCAGTGAATCGATTACTCCTTCCCAAAAACTCATGTCTGCGAATTATAGTATGTTCGATTTCGATCAATTAGGGTTTGTGATAACATCGTAGAAATGCAATTGACGATTGTAATTGATTAAATTGAAAGAAATGTAAATAAAGTATTGATGATTGATGATACTTACCAATTGATTGGGGAAATGGTCGGATGATTTCATGGCAGCAGATCGACAGTGTTAAGTCGATTGAACATAGTTTAAGGTGAAGTGATCAAGCTATTAAATGTGCAAAGAAACATGAAGCAAAAGGAGTTTGTGTTAAGTGAAACACAAAAAAGTAGGCCAGCCCGTCTATTTTATTGTAAAACCGTCTTTTAAATTATTTTAAATGATCTCATAAGAGAATTTTTAGAAATTAATTACGAAAGTGTTAAGTAAATCTAATTACTTTGTCTTTATCTAATGGTCAAATGAAATCCAACAAATTTTAATAGGACTAATTAAGCGCCTTTAATTTGACAAAAAGTGAAATTGTAACATCCCGAAAAGTACCCAATTTTTCTAGTAAAAATATTTACTAACACTTTTCAACAGACTTAAGTTTTTAAAATAGAATTTATTGTTTCGAGTCGTATTTTGAAATTCCGAGTTCGTATTTGGAATTTCTGAGAGATTTCATGAAAATCCCGTTTTTAGTCATCTTTGACTTTTCTTGACTTTTAAGTCGTCTTTGACTTTTCTTGACTTTTTACAGTCGTCATTGACTTTTCTTGACTTTTAAGTCGTCATAACTTTTCTTGACTTTTAGTCATCT